>PVIC010059823.1:0-10008 GCA_004025085.1 Thryonomys swinderianus | reverse complement strand
TTTTTTTTTTTGAGCCAGGGTCTCGCTTTATAGTTCAGGCTGGCCCTGAGCTCACTATGTAGCCCAGGCAAACCTCGAACTCAGCAATCCTCCTGCCTCTGCCTCCCGAGTGCTGGGATGACAGGCGTGAGCCACCACACCTGGCACTGTGGTATGTGGTATTGATTGCTGGTGGGCGTGAGTCACCAAACCCAGCATTGTATGTGGTTACCGGGATTGAACTCAGGACCTTGTGCTTACGAGGCAGGCACTAGAACCACTGAGCTAAATCTCCAGCCCCTTCTATCTAAAATTTTAAAAGTACTATTAAGATAAAAAGCTAAGGTGAATGTTAGGTAATATTACTATGCTTATATCAATACATTAGGATTCATGAGTGATATCTCTGAAATTTCATAGGCTTCTTTAAATACTTTTATTTTCTTAGTATTATGACTAAACTATTGCAAATAAGAGCAATATCCTCAAAGAAGGGAGTGAAGGAGAAGGATTTAAAATGAAGCAAGCTAAAGTATGTCCCAGCATCACCGTCCTAAGATTATTGTGAAATGCCTGTACTGCAAAAAATACTATAAAAATAAAAGAATCATGAAAAAGAATAATAACCTCATTACTGAGAAATAGAATGGTTAATTGAAACATAATAACATTAGTCACAGAATTCAAACATCAGGAAAAAAATCAAGCAAGTTCACAAATTTATTTATGTGGTTATATGCCTCATGTGAGTTTGTGTATCCATATTAACTTCACCAGTACTAGATAAAAGACACTGTAATGGCAGTTAATGTTTATTTCTTCCAAAATGCAAGGGTTGAAACATGAGTCTGAGGACAGAAAAAGATGGGGACTTTGAAGGTGATTCGGTAATAAGTGTGAAACTCTCCTGAATGTTGCTGTGCACTCGAGCTTCTGGGGACATCTTCCTACTGTGTGAGAATGCAAGAAGTCAACACACTGATCGAACTCCTGGATGCTGATGTCTTTGTGTTTAATTTTTCAATTTCCAGAACTGTGAGAAATAAATAGTGTTTAAAACGATCAGTATATGAAATTTTCCTTCTTTAAGCCTGAAATAATTAAGATAAAGCAATAATTTAGAAAGGAGCAGTCATATGATTATTACTTTCCTTATAAGGGATATATAAGTATGTCATAATAGGATATGTAGCTATGGAAATATTTTTATGAATGTAAAGATTTGCTCCCTCCATCTGAATTAGAAATGGTAGAGAATGGTCTCATGGTTATTATGACATCTATTACAGTGATGCCTCTGTTCAACTGATAAATTTTCAGAGGAAGATGGCCACATTTGTGTTTGCATGTGGTACAAAGTTTATGAACTGCAGCAAAATTTTCCCAGACTCTTCCCCCTGTTAACTGAACTGTTCATGACAGAAATGTTTGTGAACTGAAGCACCACTTACATGATTCCTAAGACAAATGTTACTTAGTGTAACTATTATTTTTAAATGTTCTAAAAATTTATTTCTAAAAAAAATTCTAAATAAACATTTATTACACTGATACGATTTTCTCATGCAGCAAGGAAGTATTTCTCAATATTTTGTTCAAAATAGATGCAAAAAAGCTTATTTTAGAGTGTTTTTAGAACTTGTTTATATCCAGACTTTGATTCTGAACAAAAGAAATAAAGATGTAATGTTGGTGAACTAACATATAACAATAAATAAAAGAACCAATTGATCCTTTTTATAACACTGATTTAGAAAACAATATTTGCATTATAAGATCAATATGTTACTTTATGCTTTGATTTATAGGAATTCTTATGGGGCCAAATTGTGCTGAAAATGGAAGTATCTCTGTGATTTTGGCCCACACTTTGGATTTGCTGGGAATATCTCAGTAGTTCATAAATTTCTGCTCAAATCCCAGCAGAAATCTTTGAAAAAACTTTCCTGAATTCTCTGAAAATACATGAATAAATAAAAACAAGCTGACATAAGATGGGAATTAACCATATTCTCTGAGTTTATCTTAGTTTAGTGAAACATCTGTTGTTCCTTTTCTGGTCGACTTATTGAAAATATACATCATTATCTTTTTAAACTTTTATTTGTATGTTATATATACACAGCACAATCACACTCAACATTGATATTTTGTACCAGTAGGTGACATGACTTAATTTTTATTTTTCCCATTTCCATACCCAACCTAAAAACACCTACCCCTATAAACATAAACTTTGTTTCCTTTTTTTATCATCACATTTTTTCTTTCCCCTCATGACTTACCCCTACACTCATTTCCCTTTGAATATTTACAATTTTTCAATATCTGTCATACATTCTAAAACTCTTTGATGAGAGATTTAAGTTATCTTCACACAAATCATTGATTTCTGCCTGAAAAAAAGTGATTTTTTTTTTTCAGCACCAGGGATCAAACTTGGGCCCTTGTGGGTGCAAGATTGGTGCGGTACCATTTGAGCTAAATCCCCAGCCCTAAAAAAGTGAATTTTTAAGCACGCAGATTGAACCATTTTGTAAATGTCAATAGTCATATACACACTTAAGAAAAGGCAGCTAGATTGTACCGGGGGCTTATTGCTGAATGGATTGGAATACCAGACTACACAGCGACCCTTTAATGTAACAGAGCTAGGGTTAGTAATCTTATTATTTCCAGTCATGCACACAAGAATGGTGAGGCACAGTAAGGTTAAGAAATTTGACAAAAGCTAGGGATAAAATTTTGTAGCAGAGAACTTTTGCAGCGTGTGCAGGGCCCCAGATTTAATGCCACACATGGCAGAAGATGACAATGACAGCAGCCCACCACCACAGTTTGGCAAAAGGTAAAATGTAATGGAGTCAAGATAAAATGAGAATTAACTTGTGGCATATACTGGTACAAATTTCCCAATGTTATATGTGATTTTGAGATGTATATAAATTGTACCAATAAAGAATTCAATTAAAAAAAAAAGATAAAAGGATAAACATTTTACTCTAAGGGTCACGTTCCTAATCGCCACAGGTCACTGACTTTACTTAGGCCCTTGGGCTCCTCCACTTCCAAGGTGCAGAATTATGTTTTTTTTTTAAAAGGTATAATAAAATAACGGGGGAAATGAGGTTTATGGAATTCCTGACTGCTGTTCGCCATGTTTATTAGCTAAAGGTATCAAGCGTTGGTCCCATACTGTGTCTCAAGCACCACTCCCATGACGACATTCCTCTCGGCAGAAGTCGAACAATTCTCTGTAGAATAAAAATAAATCGGACGCACATGTTGAAACAATGCATTGTTTCTCTGGTAGGAAAACTGAAAGCGAAAACACGAACTAAAGTGTGTAAGTGATTTGGGAAAGTGGGAAGAACATGTTCAACTGGAAGAGGAACGGGGAGGAGGGAGGGAGAAGAAAAAGTGAAAATAGAACAAAAAATGAAAACAGCATCTGCTTTTTCTTGAGACCTTGAGATTTTGTCTTTATGTTGAAAGAAAGCATAAATAATCCAGTCTCAGTTCCCTATGACGAAGGACTGTATTAAGAACATAAAATTCGGTGGTCACCGTTTACCGGAAAACACTCTTATACACAAGAGAAATGCCATCATTTCCAATACCACTTGTCATAACACAGTACTTATGGTATTTTAAATATTGAATTATGCATACTACCCTTTTATCTTTCCCTTCAAACCATGCACACACTGATTTCTCCCGAAAAACACATTTTTTACTCCAGTTAGAAATATAATTCCTTTTAACTGTCGGTGGTGCTATTACAGTTTACTCTTGTTGAGACAAAATAATCTGCAACAGAAAATTCTAATTGCAGAATTTAATGGCAGGGAATGAGTCAAAGAAATGCCCTAGGAGCTATTAGTGTGACTGTAATGTAATTACAAACATCTACGGCATTTACACATACTATAACCTCTATATGAAAAGCCCTACTCTTGAATTTGCCTGGTAGCCCGCACACATCTGCCACTGCTGTGTTTTAATAGCAGCTGTGCTACTACATACTAATCCTAAATATATAGGATGACTCACAAGTAAAAGGCAAACACTAAGAACAGAAGGTGAAACAAAACAATGAATTAAAAACACTTGAGTATGTGCAGAACTGTCAAACCTTTGAGGCCCTGAAAAATATCTCTGATGTGTTCACTACTTTTTGTACCTAATGAGAAGATGATTTGTGCTGGAATTAATTTTGTAATTTACAAATATTAAACCTTATATAGAAAATACTTCGCAATAACTTTGATGATGCTGTATACATAGCTAACAATTAAAATCAATGTATGGGATGCCATTGATTCACCAACCTTTGATCTGGGCTTTATCTTAGAAACATATGAACTGATATTTAATAATAAAAGGTTCCCAACACCTCATCTCAAAATTATTAAATTCCATGACATTCAGTTCATCCATAATAGTTTGATTTCCAGTTTTCTTCTTTCTCTTTTTTTACCTCTGTCTTGTCATCCCTATGATGGTCTACTGGTCAATTTCCACTGCACCACACATTTCTTGTCTCATTCTTTTTTTTCAGACCGGGTCTCAGTTTGTAATTCAGGCTGGTCCTGTGCTCACTGTGTAGCCCAGGCGAGCCTCGAACTCAGCAATCCTCCTGTCTCTGCCTCCCAAGGGCTGGGATTACACTCCCTGCCTAATTCTCATTTTTTAATTGAATTATTTATTGGTACATTTTATATACAGATCACAATCCCACTCAACATTGGGGAATTTGTACCAGTATATGACAGAAGTTAATTCTCATTTTTACCCATATCCCTACCTGCCCTCAACCCCCACCCCTTATATACATGTTATTTCTTTTTCTTTCCAAATCATATTATTTTGTCCCCTCATTATGTTCTCCTACCACATTCCTTTTGAATATTTCCTATTTTACAAAATCTGTCATACATTCTAGGACTCATTTACATCTACAGAGTCTCATACCAGAGAAAAGATACAGTTTTTACATATCTGGGATCTATTTATTTCACTTATCAGTGTGTCCACAAGGTGTGTCCATTTGCACATAAATGAATGAAACTTGTCATTCTTCATTGCAGAGTAATACTCCATTTTATTAAAAAAAACACATCTTTATCCAGTTTCCAGTTGATGGGCATCTGTGTTGTTTCCAAGATTAGGCTATCACAAACTGAGCTGCTACGAACATGGGTGTGCATATGTCCTCACAATATTATTCTTTTAATTCCTTTTGGCATATTCCTAGTAGGAGAATAGCAGGGTCAAATCACTGTGGAGATTCCTCAGAAAACTAATTTTCATTTTTTTTGCTGCAATTTTGAACCCACTTCCAACCTTAGAGCTTTCTATAATAATTGTTCTTGCTTTCAGTTTCAACTATTTTGGAAGCATCACATTTTCAATGCAACAATTTCCCTGAAGTTCAAAATTGATGAGGACACACACTTTAATACTGTTTGTCTTTAAAATTTCTCATCATGACATTTAAATTCTACATCATTTCTCTCAACGTGTCTCTTTAGCTTTGCTTCTGCTCCATGCACTTTACTTTGCACCTGGTTCAGCCCTTCTTTGCTCCCTCCATGACCTGTCTTTGAGATGCCCTCTATCTCTAATAGTCAAAGTCCTAGCTATCGTTTAATAACTTGAAGTTATATCCTTCTTTTAAAATTCTTATTTCTGGGCTGGAGATTTAGCTCAGTGGTTCCGGTGCCTGCCTTGCAAGTGCAAGGTCCTGAGTTCGATCCCTGGTAACCACATACAATGCTGGGGGTGGAGACTCACACCCACCAGCCATCAATACCACATACCACAGTGCTGGGCGTGGTAGAGCACTCCTGTAATCCCAGCACTCAGGAGGCAGAGGCAGGAGGATTGCTGAGTTTGAGGCTTGCCTGGGCTCCATAGTGAGTTCAGGGCCAGCCTGAACTACAAAGTGAGATTCTGTCTCAAAAAAAAAAAAAAAGTCCTATTCTTTACTCCAACTGATTAATTAGTTTTGGCTCTGTTATATTTTGTCTGAGTTTTGTATTGTTAATATTTGTACTGTGATTTTAAAATTATCTATGAGCACTTTATTTGTTCTGCATATATGTATGTCTCTTTTTTCTCTGGACTATAAGGTAATTAAGAACAATGACCATTTTTATTCTTACCTATTACATCCTAAAAACCCAGTTACAAGTACACATACATTTGAATTATATTTTCTTATAAGCACTCATGATTACTTTATGTTGAATTCACAGTGAAATTGCTATAAAAGCATGCAGTAAGTACATTTGTGCACAGTTTTAAACCAAATTTTCTTTGTAACTGAACACTAATATTCTGGTTTACATTTGTGTGAATCTATCAAGAAAAAAGATTTCTTCTGGACCTTATAGTTATAAAAGGGCTTAATGTTATATTACTCAGTATTGTGTGCAGCAATCAAGCTTGAAATCAAGACAATCAAACCATATTTTTCTCTTATCTTTTGAAAGTAAATTATTTTCAGTGGAAAATTTGGTAAAATTGAGAAAAGCAAGCATCTCTAGAATCAATGGCAATTTAGTTTCATTTTTACATAAATAAATCTGAAAAGTACATGGACAATCCTGGCTGTGCTATGAGAAAGTTGAATAAGCAGAGATCAGATACAATGATAAATATGTACCTTACCTCATTGTGTCCACAGAACAATTGTAATTAAAATTAAAATTTTAATGCCCTCACTTTTATTCATTCTGTTAGTATTCTCCTTTTCAAAACTGCATGACACACTGAATAAAGCAGATATTTCTACCTGAATGCATACTAGTATGAGCTAGGGGAAGAGAAACATTTTTAGAGATGAAGAAATTTGAGCTACAGAAATTTGTGCAGTTGATTTTTTTTTTTTTTTTTGAGACAGGGCCTCGCTTTGTAGTTCAGGCTGGCCCTGAGCTCACTATGTAGCCCAGGCAAGCCTCGAACACACAGCAGTCCTCCTGCCTCTGCCTCCTGGGTGGTGGGATTACAGGATGAGCCACCATGCCCAGCTATGTGGTATGTGGTACCGAAGATCGGACTTGTACCTTGCACTTGCCAGGTAGAAGCTGGAACCAGTGAGCTAAATCTCTGGTCTGAGCAGTTGATTTGTTTTGTTCTTTTGGTGGTACCAGGGATCAAACTCAGGCCCCTGTGCTTCCGACGTAGGTGTGGTACCTCTTCAGCTAAATTCCTGGGTCACAAGCAGGTTTTTTTTTTTTGTTTGTTTGTTTGTTTGTTTTGAGACAGAGACTTACTTTGTAGTTCAGGCTGGCCCTGAGCTCACTATGTAGCCCAGGTAAGCCTCGAACTCAGTAATCCTCCTGCCTCTGCCTCCCGAGTGCTGGGATGAGAGGCGTGAGCCACCACACCCAGCACTGTGGTATGTGGTATTGATTGCTGGTGGGTGTGAGTCATCACGCCCAGCACTGTATTTGGTTACCGAGATCCAACTCAGGACCTTGAGCTTGCAAGGCAGGCACTGGAACCACTGAGCTAAATCCTCGGCCCAAGCCTTTGATTTTTTAAAGGACAAAAATTGTTTCAATTTTCCAACTAAACATTTATTTATGTTAATTTGCTAATTTATCCATTATTTCATGAGGAAATCAACTAATTTATCTAGCAAACTAATACTCTTTGGAACAAAAAAGAAGTAATCAAAAGGTGATAGACATGATCCATGAGCTAATGTTCAAAACCTGTGAATTATAAATTATCATTAATCACTAAAATATTTCTATTTGTAGTTATTTTAACCTGTGGTTCCTCTGATGTAGATCTTCCAAATTTTGGGTTGCCCTATATATTTTTATACATATATATGTGTGTATATAAATATATGTATATATATTCAATATTATCTTTTTTGATAGGCTGTATAATCAATTCTATTTCAATATATACAGAAATATAACTTTGTACAATTATATCATCTTATGGAAATGTTACAGTGTGACACATTGAGAATGATCTCTCCAGTAGCCAGTCTCTGAACCAAATTGTATGTACACACAGGAATAAAATTATCATGAATCTCTGTTTAATAGCCAAAGACACAGTAGAAAAAATGTTAAGTATATTCATAGTGAAACAATGTTAGCATTTATTAAAATTCACCCTGTACTATCCAGTATTTTTTACACATGCAGTCTTTAAATAAAATGTGATGTATCATAAATTGCATGATGCACTGAATGAGGATCATTATCTTAAATCAATCTTTTTATTTAGAAAATGCAGAAAAACTACCAGTGGATATTGGTAAATAGAGTACTTAAATGAAACTAAGATTGTACACATCTAGGGATGAAAATTGCATGAATTTAGGGTCACATGAAACTAACACCTCCCAATTTATAGGACCTTATAAAAACCAGTACTTGTCTGAAAGGGAAAGGCAGTTAACAAGGTATGGTGGCTATAACCATAAAATAGATAAGAAGCCAAGAAAAAGTACAACTTCTCTAGACACCTTTAAAAATCAAGAAGGCTAATTATGCAGGTGCTGAACCCCACCTCCTATGAAAAATAAGCTTTGCTTCTATTTCTTTTGTTTGTACCTTCATTTTTTAAAAAGTAATGTAGTAATCATGCATGATAAATAATATTTAATCTATGTATTGACCATTTGCACTTCTGACGAATGCCTATTTATTTTATTTTCCCATGTTTTGATTTTTTTTTAACACAGGGTCTCATTATGCAGTGCAAGCTGGCTTGACCTGACTATGTAGCGCAAATTGGCCTCAAATTTTTGGCAATCTTCCTGCCTCGGCCTCTTCTGTCCTGGGTTTACAGCCATGCACCATCATGCCCAAACTGATGTGGTATTTCCTTGGGAGTGTTGTAATTTTCTGAGTTCTTTATAGATATTAGTGTTTTTTTCTGAGGAATAACAGGCAAAAATTTCCTATTCTGTATCTTATCTCTTTACTTTGTTGGTTGCCTCTTTTGTTGTGCAGAACCTTGTTAATTTGATATCGTTCCATTTGTTGATTCTTGATGTTATTTTTTGTTCAAACTTGGTCCTATACAGAAAAACTTTGCTATGTCTGTGTCTAGAAGAGTCTTATTTCTTTCGTCTTCAGTACATTAAATGTTTGTCTCTTAATATTCATGACTTGATTCATTTTGATTTTATTTTAACACATGGCAGAGGCTGGGGGTTTGGCTCAGTGGTACTGTCCCACCTGGCAAGTACAAGATCCTAGTACAGATCCAAATACAATATCCTAGTGATTCCTGGTACAGGAAAAAAATGGCAACAACAACAAAAATCTCAAACGTGGCAAGAGGTTCAGATTCAATTATCTACATATGTGTCACCCATTTTCCCTAAATCATTTGATAAAGAGGCTGTCATTCATTTAGTATATTCTTTTGGCCTTTTTTTCCAAAAGTCAGTTGGCTGAATGGGCCTAATGTTCTTCTGGATCCTCCCACTACTCCACTATGCCTCGCATGTGTTTTTTTTTATTGGTACATTTTATATACAGCTCATAATCACATTCAACCTTGGGGAATTTGTACTAGTATATGACATGAGTTTATTCTCATTTTTACCCATATCCCTACCCACCCTACAACTCCCCTCCTCCTATATACATGTGCTTTCTTTTTCTTTTCAAATCATATTTGTTATTTTCCCCCATTATGCATGTGGTTTTTGTTCTGATACCTTCCTGCCTTTATCGCTGTAGCTTTGTAATATCACTTGAACTCTTAGATTACTGTGCCTCCTGCTTTGCTCTTGTTGCTAAAGATTGATTTTGTTTTGTTGAGCCACTTTCAGTTCTGACACTGTTCACAACTATGGCACCCCACAAGGGATGACAGATCACTTGGAGTCAATGTCTAATTCAAACACCATTAAGGCCTAGAGGGACTTCCCTTAACTGAGACCACTCAGCATGAGAGTCTCATAAAGACAACAACAAACTGAAGCTTTGGAGGATTTATTGTTAGAATCAGAAAGTAATGACAGAAGACAAAAGAATGACATCT
>PVIC010059822.1:0-10007 GCA_004025085.1 Thryonomys swinderianus | reverse complement strand
TTTTTTTTTTTTTTTTGCTTTTTGAGACAGGGTCTCGCTTTGTAGTTCAGGCTGGCCCTGAGCTCACTATGGTGCCCAGGCAAGCCGCCGCGAACTCAGCAATCCTCCTGTCTCTGCCTCCCGAGTGCTGGGATTACAGGCATGAGCCACCACGTCCGGCATTGTGGTATGCGGTGTTGATTGTTGGTGGGCGTGTCTCTATGCCCAGCATTATATGTGGTTACCAGGGATCGAACTCAGGACCTTGCACTTGTGAGGCAGGCGCCAGAACCACTCAGCTAACCCTCTGGCCCTTCCACAGGATTTTTAAAGCCCTAGCAATCTAATAAATATGCACATTAGAAATGGAAAAATAGGGGCCTGGGATTTAGCTCAAGTGGTACCATGCCTACCTTGGAAGCAGAAGGGCTGGAGTTTGATCCCCTGTACTGTTAAAAAAGAAAGAAAGAAAGAAAAAAGAAATAGAAAAATGAATTGCTCACAATTCAGAGAGTTTGGTTTTCAAGTAGAAAAAAGTAGTCCACGTATGTTTGTTCTAAAATTTAAAAATGTAAACAAACTGTATGATGTAATAGATATTACTGAACCAGGGACTGGCTCTGTGACACAGCATTGGGTTCAACCCCCAGCACTGAAAAATACACATATTGACACTCATTCACAAGGTGGACACTTTAATACAGTGACATGTAAGTGAGTATTGAAAGGGCATTTAAAGATCTACATCTTAAAAATACACAGATTCAGATGGCTTTAAAGGTACATGCCATGAGTCTTCGGGACACAGACCTTTCCTGTACCATCTTAAACACAAACCCCAGAACCACTAAGCCCGGTGTACCCTCAGCTCAGAGCCAGCAGGGTGGTGGCCGGGATGTAGACTGTGCTCGTTTAAACATATGAAGTAACAAGATTCTAAATGGAATTGTGGGAAATAGCATGGGGGGGGTCCCTTAAAAATTAAACCTGAGTGCTGGAGATTGAGCTCAGTGGTTCCGGCGCCCACCTTGCAAGAGCAAGGTCCCTGGTTTGATTCCCGGTAACCACACACAATGATAAAATATGGGTGTGGTGGCTCATGCCCACCAAGAATCAGTACCACACCCCACAAAGCTGGGCGTGGTGGCTCACGCCTGTCATCCCAGCACTCGGGAGGCAGAGACAGGCGGATTGCTGAGTTCGAGGCTTGCCTGGGCTCCATAGTGAGCTCAGGGCCAACCTGAACTACAAAGTGAGACTCTGTCTCACAAAAAAAAAAAAGAGAGGGAGAGAAAAAACCCTGAGACAGAAGGCAGATAAGAGACGCTGCATGGATACGTAGTGTTCAGCGTCTGAGGAGAAGGGAATGCTGGCACTCGGGAGCACAGGGGTATCTGGAAGGTGCTCCACCCAGCTCTGCAGGGTCTGTGCGTCTTGGAGGTCTGCGCTACGCAGCCACTGTGGGGCGTCCTGTGCTGCTGGATCCTTGACACGTGCTGCAAGGGGACGACCTTCACCGTCTCTCCGCAGGCAAGAGGTCACTACGTGAGGATGGGGGTGCAGACCAGCTCAGCAGCATTCTTTGCTATCCAGTGTTACTCACTCACAAGACCAGCATACCATCCATCTCATACACATATCATTTTCATTTTCCAATTATAAACTCAGTGAAACATGGGTGAAAAGAATAATGTGTCCAGTAGAGCACAGTATGCAAGTCAGAACTGGCGGGATTGACAATGCCAGTACAACGGTAGCGAAGCCAGAAGAGCCCTGTGTTCCTCTGTGGACCCCCCACGCCCCCCTCACCCACACGTCCCTACCCACCCACCCACCTCACACACATCAGCTTGCTCTGTTCAACAGCCTAGGGCGTAACTCCTGGCCAGCTGGAGGCAGAACCTGAGAGTGTGAGCTCACGTCCACATCAAGCCAGATGGTGTCTGCTGGTGCCCAGTGACCCCCAGGGAAGGTGCCTGTCCAGGTGTCAGATACAAGGCTTGCTGGGACCCAACCCCTGGTCAGGGTGTGGGAGTGAAATACAGAGGGAGTGCTCCCACGCGTGTCCTGTGTGGATGGCATGCTGTCTGCCCCCCAGAGTCCAGCCTCTGCCCAGCCAGCACTGGCTGGTCAGGTTTCATGGATTATCCGACTTCCCTCAGTGTTCAGCTCTGGAAGAATGAGCAGCCCTTCCTGAACGGGCTGAGTCTGCAAAGAGATCGCACTGGACCACCAGGGCTGAAAAATGAGACAGAACCGGCATTCTTCAGTGCCAGGATCACTGAGTTTTCCTGAAAGGAATGCTGAATTCCTTAATCCCAGGAAGTGGATATGACTCCTGGTTCACCATTAACACTCATGGAGAGAATATTCAAAGGGTTATAAAAATGATAATATTGAAGTTGTATAAAAACAAGCCATGGATCCAGAAAGACCATTTATGTGTTATAGAATGGAGAGATAAAATAGGAGCCTGAGTCACAAGAAAAAAATAATGTAGTCCTTTGTTCAGGAAAACAATCTACAGTCCTTATCTAAAGTGAAACAAGTGGCTTAAAAATGGGGAAGAACTTTAAAAACACACAAGCAACATCATTGGTATTAGTAGAGAACATATTCCATCCATATCACAAGACAGAAATCAAACTGCTATTAAAAAGAAACAATCAGAAATATTTGAAAATTACAAACAAATATGTCAGTATATGGACCAAACAACTGAGTGGCAATGACTAAAGATTGGAATGTAGTCTTAAAAATAAGATCAAGACAATCTCCTAGAAAAGAAAGCAAAGGATATATATATAAGGAAAATGAGAGAAGAATTAGGAAATACAAAAGTCAGGTCCAGAAGCTTTGATATCTAGAGTCACAACAAGAAGGGCCAGGAAAGAGGAAATTATTTTTAAAACACTACAAAATATTTCCTGAGATGAGTCTTTGTTTTGAAATGTTCAACAAGTTCCAGCCACTGAGTTAAAATCACATAATTTTACCAACAAGTACATGATATTCTTGAACAAGGATGAAGAAAAATACCAAACACTACCTCAAAGGCTGAAAAACAGACCCAAAGAAATGACAGATAACAAACACTGAAATCTCATAAAAAATACATGAACACACACACACACAAAGATAGAACTGTCTTCACTGTTTTGAAGGAATGTCTATTCAAAACTGGACTTCTATACCCAGCCAAACTATCACACAAATGTTGTGGTGGCTTCAATAATTTTCACAATAAAAGAAACCTTGAAATGTGAAACCCTGCATATATAAAGACATCCCTGATTTTTCACTATGGCAAAATGAAAATAGAAAACAAATCACACAAGGAAGCTCGAACCACCTCCTGGTGGAACAGAAGAGATGGAAAGAGAAAGCCGTGCTCCCGCAGCAACTAGATCCCTGAGTCCCTCCTTCACAAGACACAGGTGACATGGACCAGAAGGAGCTGTAGGTCTTCTTATCCAATCTTTGGGGCCAGTTGTATTTTGTAAAATATGGAAGTTTTTCTTCATATTTTAAAATGCTGAAAGCAATAAAAATGTAATGAAAAGTACAGGGTTGGTAGAATGAGAAGGGTTCACCTCTAACACTTTGCCTCAGCAGAAACCTGACATGTTTACCATGACTTCTCTAGAGCAAGAACAGGGGGAAAAACAGAGCCCACAGCGCACTTACAGTTTTAATACCAGCACTAATGAGGGCCTCGACACTCAGCTCTGCACGTCAACAGGAAGGATGGCTTGTGAGGCTTCTCTTGGGGATAACACAAGGCAGGGAGGAGTACAAAAGCCTGAGAGCCCCACAACTCTCACATATGCTCACTGACGATCCCACACACTCACACCCTCCTCCAGCACAACCCCAACATGATTGCCTCTACGAGGTCCATCTGCTCCAGTGACCTGAGTTATGACAGCCGGGTCTGCCTGCCTGGCTCCTGTGAGTCTTTCTCTGATTCCTGGCAGGTGGACGACTGTCCAGAGAGCTGCTGTGAGGCTCCTTGCTGTACCCCCAGCTGTTGCGAGCCCAGCTGTTGTGCCGCCAGCTGCGGCACACCACCCCTCTGCCTGACCCTCATCTGCACCCCAGTGAACTGTGTGTCCAGCCCATGCTGCCAGTCAGGCTGCACTAGCTCATGCACACCTGTGTGCTGCCAGCAATCTAACTGCCAGTCAGTTTGCTGCTCCTCCTCCTGCCAGCCATCCTGCTGTGTGCCCACCTGCTGCACACCTGCCTGCTACGCGCCCGTCTGCTGCAAGCCTGTGTGCTGCACACCTGTCTGCTGCACCCCTGTCTGCTCTGGGGCCTCCTCCTCCTGCTGCCCGCAGTCCAGCTGCCAGCCATCCTGCTGCGTGCCCGTGTGCTGCAAGCCTGCCTGCTGCACGTCCTCCGTGTCCCTGCTGTGCCACCCCGTGTGCAGACCCGCCTGCTGTGTGCCCACCTCCTCCTGCTGCGCCTCCTCCTGCCAGCCCAGCTGCTGCCGCCCGTCCTCCTGCGTGTCCCTGCTGTGCCGCCCCGCCTGCCCGCGCCCGGCCTGCTGCGGCCTCTCTCTGGGCCAGAAGTCCTGCTGCTGACCGGCTCAGTGTTCTGGCCCTACGGGCTGCCTCTGCTCTAAGCAGGACTGTCAGCTCTCGAGAGCCCCACATGCTACTGTGGCCATCAGAGTTGTCCCTTTCCAGATTGGTGGCCACATGGCTGCTGTTTGAAGATGTATATAGAACCTGCCCCCTTCCTAAGGAGAGCTTCCCTACAGATTTCTCCATGGGTGGACAGTGGGCCCTGGGACACTTTCTCAGGAAGCTTGCCTGAGTCTGATGTAACAAAAAAGCCAATTGCTATAACCAATAAAGCATTTGTGTCAGGAAATATGAGCTGGTGTGCACCTTCTTCGCCTCTCATCTCCTGTGTCCACTCCAAATTTTGGCATAAAAACCAGACAAGGTAGACATATTCTTAAATTCCAATTACAAGCATTTGACAAAGTCCTAACACCGAAACCCTTCTTTCCTAAATGGCTGCCCCACAGCTAGGGGTGAGCTGTAGGGCCAGAAAGTCTTGAGAACACCCCAGTGTCATGGGCCACCTGTGGGCAACCGCGGTAGCAGAGTGCAAAGACCAGCTTATGCTGCAAACAACCAGAAGACTCGGTGGACCCTCAAACGCCCTTGTGCTGCTCGGGATCTGAGGCGGCACAGAGCGAATGGACACCTTGTGAACAAAGCCCTGGAGCAAGGAAAAGACAAGGCCTCGGTGAAGCACGAGCGCTGCTAGAATCTGGAGGACCCAGTCAGACACGGCTGGTCGGCATCAGCACCTTGCCGCCCCGTGTACCATGACATGACCAGGTGAGATCCCTGGACCAAGAGAGAGTGGAGCTGTGTGCTAGGACTGGGGACAAGTCCCTTCCTGAGAACTGAGGCCCACGGGGCACACCGCACCTTGTGGAGGGCAATCCAGGGAAGAGAGGCTGGACAGGACCTGGAAGGTGCTCCAAACAATGGCTGAAATCAGAGGAGATGGCTTCCCAGAGGGTGACAGCAAGGATGAGGGTCTTCAGACTGGCGCTGGAGAAAAGCAGGTACCCTGAGGTAGGAACAAAAGATAAAAGTCTAATATGGGAGAATAAATGAAAAGGAATCTGGCTAGACCAAAATCCAGCGCCTGAGGAGTGTGTGGGAGGAAACTGGATCTCTCCTAGACCGTAGTCCTCTGCTCGCAGACCTGGGGTACACACCATCTTGGGAGAGGACGGCTATTAGTCACTTTCCTCATCCCTAAGACCTAACACCTGGCACCTGCACCTTAAAGAAGGAGACGTTTATCTTGGCTCCCGGTTTGTGCAGGTTTCAATGCATGGTCAGCTGACTCCGAGACAGGCAGCGCAGGAGGGGACAAGGAAGGAGTCAACAGCGGAGCAAGAACACGGGGACAGGAATGGCAGCACCTTGATAATAACACTTTACGTAAATGGCCTCAACTCCCTAATGAAAAGACATAGATTAGCAGACTGCATTGAAAAACAAAACTCAATGGTTTGTAACATTAAAGAGACTCATCTAATGCAAAAAGAAATTCAGAGAATAAAAATCAAAAGATGGAAGGCAATTCACCAGGATGCTGAAAGTAAGCACAGGTAGCAATTTTATTCTCAGACTAAGTAAACGTCAAATCAAAACTGATCAGAAGAGACAAACAAGGTTACCACATATTAATTAAAAGTACAATTCAACAGGAAGAGATAACACTTAAAAATATATATGTGCCAAATATTGGTGTACCAGTGTCATAAAAATAAACATACTGGATATAAAAGATCATATAGACACTGATGCCATCAGTGTGGGTGACTTCAATACCCCCCTTCACAAATAGACAGGTCATCTAAACAAAAAGTTAAAGAAATGTCAGAGCTGAACCACACATTCAAACGAATGGACTTAATAGATACCTACAGAGTGTTCTACCCTATTACAACAGAACAACAGTTGTATAAGAAATAACATTAAGAATCAACAAATGGGGTCAAATCAAATTTAAAAGTTTGACAGCAAAGTGAATGGGCATCAGAGTGGAGAGAACTGCAGAATGGAGAAAATTTCAGCAGCTACCCCTCACACAGAGAACTGTTGTGTAGAGCCTATGAAGAACTCAAGAAAATTATGGTCTCCAAAATAAAAAAAAAATGTCAACTGAGATGAACAGACACTTCTCAGAAGATGTACAAATGGCCAATGAATATGTGAAAAATATTCAGTATCACTGGTCACTAGAAAATGCAAATTAAAACAACACTGAGATTCCATCTTACTCCAGAAAGAGTGGGTATCATCAAGAAATCAAATAATAATAACAAATGCTCGAGAGGCTTTGGGAAAAAAGGAACCGTCTCACATTGTAGGTGTAAATGTAAAATACTACAACCACTATGGAAATCAATGTGGAAATTCCTCAGAACACTACAACAAGAAATTCGATTCAACCCAGCTATTCTGTTTCCAGTTATCTTCCTGCATTAAAGACATCAGATCACAGTGATCCCTGCACACCCATGTTTATAGCAGCACACTGCAGAACAGCTGGATCTTGCTAGTGGCCTACTCGCCCCCGATGGATCCATGAGTACAGGAAAGGTGGTATCTGTTCCCAGCGGAGAACTACTGTACCATAAAGAAGCACTTGGGTCACATGTAGGAAAACAGATGCACCTTGAGACCATCATGTCAAGTGAAATAAACCAGACACGCAGCTTCAATATCTCATGTTTTCTCTTATACGAGAATCTCAAAGTATAAATAAAATGAAAGGCAGATAATAGGAGACAGACAGACAGATCTTTCTCAAACGGGAAGAGGACCAAGAAGGGGAGGGGAGTGGGAGGGAGGAGAAGAGAGGGGAAGGAGATACAAAAACCTGAGGTGTATTATGTGCACGAGGCAGTCCCCGTAATGAACGCAGGCATCGTGTGCTACAAACACGTGCTATAAAATAAAAATTAAAAAAGAGAAACCCAAACCTGCATGGGCTCTGTTTGCCAGGTTTACTCAAACCCGTGCTCCGGGCCCAGAGCTGACTGCCCCGTGGCCCGCAGGCCAGGCAGGACACGAGGGTCACAGCGTGCCCGGTGGAGCCCGGGAACCCTCCCGCATGGGGTCTTGTCTCCTAGCACAGGGCGCTCAGGGGCCTCCTGAGCCCGGATGCAGCCTCCCGGCCCCGGGGCCAGCGCAGTGTGCAGAGCCGAGGCCTCCCGGCCAGCGCACAGACAGCCGGAGCCCAGCTGCGAGCCCCTCACCGTGAGCTCATGCGGAGGAGGAGCTGTGTCAGCCGAGTGCAGCGGAGCCCGTCGGCCGGGAGCCAAGCCACCCGCTGCAGACCGGGACACAGACGCACGCCAGGCGATGCCCATCCAAGGAGGGCGCCAGCGATGGTGACACCAGTCCTGCTCGCAGCCCTGCAGGGAACAGCCCCGATGCCACTGTAAGCCCGAGCTTCTGCCCACAGGCTGGCAGCGGCTCCGGCTCTGCTGGTGGCCGGGTGCCGCGTTTGCTGCCGTCCCCGGCACACTGCCTCTGAGGAGGGTCGGAGCCCGGGAGGGAGGCCGGAGGGCAGCAGCAGTTTGGGGGTCTCTGTTCTGGCCGCCGCAGGGAGCTCCGGGCCAGGACAGTGTCCCCTAGGCCCCTCTCTCTGCCGTCCTTTCCCCCTCAGAACCTTCCCCTGCCCCAGGACGGTCCCAGCTCGGGCCAGAGGCCAGAAACATCAGCTGAGACAGACTCACCTGAGTGTCCTGGAGCAGACGGAGAGGCCTCGGGCCGCAGAGCCAGGGTGGCACAGCGACAGAACCTGCTCCAGGGACCTCAGGGACAGCGTCAGGGGCAAGGTGGGTCCTGGAGGCCCCAGGAAGAGCCATTTCCTAGTTTCTTTCAGCTTCTAGAAGGCGGGGCCTGCAGCCTGAAGTGCCGCATCCCGCAGCCCTGTGGCAGTGTTGGGCCCACACCGCGGCCCGCGGCCCCAGCTGCCTCAGTCTGTCCTGTCTGCGGCCTCTCTCCCACGGCACTGACATGGCCCCGGCTCCAGCTCGGGCACCTGGACGCTGCTCGGCGGCAGGCTGCAGCGAGCCCCGCCTCCCGGCCTTGGGTGGGTGGGAGAGCGGTGGTTTCGGGGCCTGGGTCCTCCTTGGGCGGCGAGCGTTGATGACTAAGCAGGAGACCTTTATGCAGGGGACGGTCGAGGGCCGGGTCCGCCTGCGACCTCCCAGCAGCCTAAGAACTAGCCCCTGTGGTTCAACAGTGTGGTGAAGATTTAAGTAAAAAAAAAAAGTGCACCAGGAATTTAGCTCAGTGGTTCCTTGTCTGTCTGGCAAGCACAAGGTCCCAAATTCAATCCTGGTAACCACATATCACAGTTCCAGGCTCACGCCTGTCATCCCAGCACTCAGGAGGCAGAGGCAGGAGGATTGCTGAGTTTGAGGCTTGCCTGGGCTACACAGTGAACTCAGGGCCAGCCTGAACTACAAAGCGAGACCCTGTCTCAAAAAAAATGTGTTCCAGTGAAAACACATGGCCGTGGTCCTTCTCCAAGGCCTCCCCTCGCCTCCAACACCCTCCTCGCTCGACCTCACCGCTTCCCGCGGCAGCTCCGGACCCTCTCTCCTGAGTGTCCTCAGTTGTGCTGTCCTGGCTGCCTCGAGGTCCTCAGTCAACTCGAAATGTTTCCCTCTCAAGGCAGTTGTGACTTGGGGGAAGACACGGGAGTTTCATGGTGCCAGATCCCGGCCTGAGGTGGACGAGGCCACAGCGCCACGTGTCTAAGAGCTGCCTTTCCGGCTGGTGGCGCTCGGCAGCCACACTGCTGTCCTGCTGCCCTCCCCTGCCGAAGACACTCAGGGAAAGCACTCAGAGCCGCTGCAGGAAGCCGCCTGGATGAAGGCTCAGTGCGCTCACAGTGCAGGGACGATTTTACAGTGGCGAATGGAAAGTGTCTTTTACTGTAATGAATCTTTAAAAATTCAATCATCTGCCATGTAGTTGGATCGCCCCTTGTCGGGTAAGGGACAACGTGGGGCACAGTGCAGCCCCGGCCCCTTCAGGGCCGTCACCGGGCTGGTGAGCACGGGGCCCCGAGCCTTCTCCTGGAGAAGGAACCCACGGACCCCTGGAGGAGACGACTCTGAGCACAGGGTGAGGACACACCGAAGGGGCGTCACACTGGGCGGGCACCGGCCCCACCGAGCGCGGGCCTCTGCTGCGGGCTCTAGGGCGGGGTCTCGGGCAGTGCGGACAGTGGTGGGGACGCTGGCCGGAGAGCGCGGGGCGGCCCGGGGCGGGGCTGGCTGGGGGGCGCGGGGCGGCTCCCTCCTCACTGGCAAGGGCCCTCAGTGCCCGCATCTCAGCGGCAGGGGGCAGAGCCGGGCTGGGCAGCGGCGCCGGCAGCACCCAGAGGACGGGCAGCCCACGGCGAGCACACCGCGGGGTCCTGGCTCCCGGGCAGGAAGCAGGCTGCTGGGCGGACACAGCCCGTGC
>PVIC010059821.1:0-10018 GCA_004025085.1 Thryonomys swinderianus | reverse complement strand
AAAAACCTGTTCTAGGGAACTAACCAAAATGCACCGAAGATATCTAAATTCCCAAGTCCCACCAGCAAGCAGAAAAGCATTTGCCATGAGGGTTAAGGTTATATTTTATTATAGGATTATATTATGGGTCTATCCATATCCATTCCATACTTTTCTAGATTTGATTCAAATCACATCTGGTAACTGTATTTTTTATTTTTATTTTGCAGTTTTGAGATTAAACCCAGACCCGTGTACATGTTAAGAACTCAGTTATACCTCCACCTCATTAATTAATTAATTAACTTATTGACAGTCTTTTTGTGTAGTTCAGGCTGGCCTCGAACTCTTAAATATCCTCCTGCCTCAGCCTCCCAAGCACTTGAATTACAGGTGTGTGCCATCGCGCAGAGCTCTTACACATTTATTGAAATATTGGCAAAGTTTGCTACCTTCAATTTCCACAGTGGACTGTCTGTGATTTATCAAATGAGCAGTAGGCTGCCTGCCAAGCTTCAGGCTCCCTGTCTAGTGCAGTGCAGACCAGGCATAGCTGCACACCACCAGGGGGAGGCAGAGGTGGGAGGTCAGGACAACACGGGGAAGGTGCCTCAGTGAGGGGAAGAGGAGCAGACAGGGAGCACCAGGCGCAGCTTCACAGCTGTGGTCTTGATCTGGGGCATCACAGAGCCGTGAACAGGCAGGGAGCCACCACCGTGCAGTGATGACCCACTGAGTCATTTCCAGCCACCTGCGTGTTTGCTAATCAATAAGCCCAGATCCTGATTTCAGTCTTTAAACAGAAGACACAGTCCAATGCCCTTTGGCTTTCAGTGACCCAGTCTATTCTCTCTTCCTTGACTCTTACCCACCGGAGAACTTAGACTTTATTGGGGTTAGATTTCCTGCTTGGCAGTAAAGCCTTTTCTGTTCACGTCTCTCAATTATCAGTTTCAATGTCTACTGAGCCATAAAGTGGCAACTTCTTTCTATTCCTAGAAACAGTCGGATCTTTTTTCAGGATGCAGGTGCAGAACTCTAGAATGTGACCTAAAATGACTTGGAGAGTGAGGTGGAACCAAACATTCTCTGAGGAGCTGTTTTGGTCACTTTTCTCACTGCTGGGACAGTATACTGACATCTACAACTTAAAGAAAGGAGAGTTTACTTTGGGTCATGTTTCAGTGGAAGAGTTCACGGTCAACCAGTTCCAAGACGGAAGCCACATGGTGGAAGGGCCTAGATGAGAAAAACTACTCACACCATGGTGGCCAGGAAGCACAGAAAGAAGGGAGAGGCAGGAACAAGAACACACCCTTTGGGACTGTGTCCAGGGACCCAGCCAGGCCTCACCTCTTCAAGGCGCAGTCAGCTATGAACTCAGCCATGGAAGAACCCATGTTCCACTCACCTTCCAAACACACAAGGCTTTGGGGGACATTCGAGACTGAAAACCACAGAGGAATAGAACCTGAGAAAAGCACAAGGCCACACGGACCTAAACAGGACTGAACGGTGCCATCGGCCTTTGCAGGATGGAACAGAACTATTCCCAAGCTCCCCCAGTGCAGTGTACACTCTTCTACCAGAAAGCTCCCTATCCTTCCTTTCCCTGAGCCACTTAAATTCCTTTCCTGTCAGCTCATGGGGAAACGTCTGAGTGTGTCTTCCATCTCCAGGAAGGGTGAAGCTCCTTCTTTTTGCAAAAACATGATGCCCTGGTATTGGCTTCTATGCAACACAGGGCAGCAGGCCCTGTTTGGTACTACAAGATGCAGAGAGCACTGTAGTTGGAAGGAACCACTGAGCACAGACGTATGCTCATGAAGGGAAAACCACTGGCCCAGTGAGTGTAGGCGGTGACAGGTGATGGGGTTGGTACACAGGAGCCCTCTTGTGAGACAGTTTGGATCTCCTGGCTATAACCAAATTTTATCAAATTTGCAGCCAAGAAATAAAATTAAACCTTCTCTGTAGCTAAAGGACTCTTGGGGTAAAAAAGAATTCTCTGGTGACTGTTTCCTCACCGTTCCACACACAACCACAGCACATTCCAAAGACAAAGGACAACCACAAGTTCACTGCACTCAATGGGTAAAAGGGTACTTGGGGCATCGTGCTTAACTCTCATGGGCCCTGCAGAGAACAGGCCAGGCTGGCTGAGGAGCCACTGCCTTTTGTGAAGACACAGCCTGCTCCTGAATGGGGCAAATTCTGTAAGTGCAAACAGACAGCAGGTTTATCTCACTGCTGACTTTCAGACAGTTGCATGGAATCCAGGTGAGGCTGGTGGTATATCCAGCCAATTCTGGGTTTCTGTCTTCTCAGCATGAGTCAAATATTTAACATTGGATTTTTTTTTTGCTTTTGAGACAGGGTCTCGCTTTGTAGTTCAGGCTGGCCCTGAACTCACTCAGCAATCCTCCTGTCTCTGCCTCCCGAGTGCTGGGATTACAGGCGTGAGCCACCACGTCCGGCATTGTGTTATGCGGTGTTGATTGTTGGTAGGCGTGTCTCCACGCCCAGCATTATATGTGGTTACCAGGGATCGAACTCAGGACCTTGGGCTTGCGAGGCAGGCGCCGGAACCACTGAGCTAACCCTCCGGCCCTAACACTGGATTTTTAAAAGCATTTACTTTGGTTTTACTATTTTGTACAAAGAGGCCACCTCAGAACATACTTAGCCTCCTGGAAAGTAGCAGCACACACCACGTCATCATGACTCGCGCTTCTTCCGGTCGGGCTGGCTGTGCAGGCCAAGTTGTTTCTCCTCATTCTTTCCCTTCTGGCCATTTCTGGTCTGGAAGAGCAGCTGCTCAGATATGAGGAGCAGCAGATCGGGCAGACATGGGTAACGGCCTGCCTGGCAGAGCTTTGTTTTTCCTTTCAGACTTGGCAGCGAGCACAGGACTTACATGCACTGGAAGCTCTGAGGTCCCAGGAAACTCCAGGAGGAGACTCTGCTGTGGCCCATCCCTGGAGGACCTCCTGAGGATTCCTTCCTCAGTGACAAAGCTTGGGAACTGGTTCCTCCTGCTTCTTGCTTGGGTTTGGGAGGATAAAAGGGTTTTGTTGTAAGGATTCACCTCCGCTTTAAGTGCTATTCCCTAGAAAGTCTCTTGAAACTATATTTCTTCTGCTTTCTTTTTAAAAACTGAGCCACAGAGTGTGAGGCCTGAATGTAACCCGGAAGCTCCTCGGATCACAGATAAGTAAACTGAGCCACCAGGAGGCAAAGGACCCAGTTCTCACCTCTCACAGGCCCAGACCTTCCCTTGGGTCTTGACTGGGCTTCTCTGGGAAGCATGATCCTGTCTGGGGACCGTCCTGTCCACCCAGGACACGGTGCAGCCTGTCTGCCTTCTATCTTCTAGGTCCCAAGAGCGCCTCCCCTGACTCTCTCCCAACAATAAAAGTACCTTCAAGCATTGCCAGATGTCTCGAGCAGGGGAAAAAAATTACTGCTAGTTCCAAACCCCTGGCCCAGCAGTCTCCTCGGGGCAAAACAGAGGTCTGGCTTAATAACAACTGCTGTCTGGTCAAGTGCACGTTAACTAATTCAGTCCTCCCAACCGGCTGCTGACTGAACACTGAACGCCATCTGGGTCCCTGGGAAAGGTCAGCCCCGGCCCTGGGGGATCACACAGAAGCAAGTCCCAGGTAAGGCCTGGCTTTTTCCTCTCTGCAGTGCCGGAGATGGAACCCAGCGCCTCATGATGCCAGGTGAGCACGCTGTCACTGAGCTACAGCCCAGCGCAAGACCAAGGCTCTTCTACTATATTGAAATGAGAATGGAACTGAGAAAACCTGGGGTACAAACACCAATACAGTGAAAATGGGCATGTTTCTGAGAGTTCCAGATGCAGACACCAAACCAACCGCCATTTAGTGGCGACCCTGTCACTTAGGATGCTAACCATACTAGGTGTTTTATTTGTCAGGTTTTTCTTGTCTCTTTTCTTTTCTCTTTTCCTCTCTCCCCCTCCCCTCCCCTCCCCTCCTTTCTCCTTTCCTCTTTTCTTCTTTTCTTTTCTGAACCAGGGGTAGAACTTGGGACCTTGTGCACGCAAGGCAGGCGCTGGAACCACTGAGCTAAATCCCTAGTTCTGGAAGGTTTTCTCTTGTGTATGTGTGGAAAGAAAAAGCTCTGCTCAGGAAAACAATGGTCAAAATGAAAGAGATTTCATTCATTCATTCATTCAGTCAGTCAGTCATTCACTCACGCATTATATTGTGCTTCCTACAGTAAGGACATAGGAAGAGAGTATCAAAATGGTACTGCGAGGGTCGCTCCAGCTCTCGCACTGGGGCCCTGTGAGGCAGGTGACGCTGCTATCTTCATTTTGTAGTCGAGGAAGGCAAAGCCTGGAAACCACCACAGCCCACCTGACTGAAGGCCAGCCCAAGCCCCGGCCAGAGCTGGAGCAGGGGAGTTGCATCCAAGCCCAACTTACACCCGAGGGCACCTCAGCCTCTTCTCACCGTCCCTACCCCTGACCCGCACCAGGCGCCTGGCGCTCTCCACGCTTCTCACTCTCCAGCAGCTGTCTTCCACCCGCACATGCGCACACAAGGTGCGCCCAAAGGGGGGGGGCCTACACACCCAGCCCAGGTGTGGGGGCTTTGCCCTGGGGCACCCACAGACCGAGTGTGGCCCGGCCCAGGAGGGGTGCTCCGCGCAGACGGGGCCTGCACTGGCAGGGCAGGAGGGCCGCTGGGGCACAGGCTCCGGCAGGGCTGTGCAGAGAGGCCCCGGGTTTGAGGCAGACATGCTAGACCGGCTCTTCTCTCTCCTCCATCACTCATTCATCGATCAGATCTTGGGTATTATGTTCCAGGTGCTAAATTCAGTGCTGAGAAAAGCAAGGAATTTTCTCCAAGGAAATTACATCTGAATAAGTGAGATCATGGCTCTAGGTCACCATGGTGATGGGCTGGAGATGCCAGGAGAGGCCAGAACAGCACCCCAGGCAGAGGGGAGAAGAGTGGGTGCCATGGTCTCAGGCGGGGCACTGAGGGGAGATGGGGAGCCAGGGCTGGGGGACAGAACACTTTGTACAATTTGCCCTGATGATCAAATGATCCTGCAATCCATATTTTAGGGAAAATGCACACAATCAACCATGAAGCAGCGTATCTCGTAGATGCCCGAAGAACGGAGAAGGGACTCCTGGCCCACTGACGCTGAGGGCTGTTGGTGTTGTTCCATGGTCTCCTGGTGGTGCTAAGGGCTGAATCCAGGGCTGGCACACGCCAGCCAGGGGCGCTACCATCCGGCTGCCCCTCGGTCTGGCACTGTTCTTCCATTCGCGTGAGCCCGGGTAGCAATCCTCTGGGTGCCTACTGCTATGGTGGGGAAACCAAGTCACTGCTCACGCACTGCCCAAGGTCAGAGAGCTGAGAAGCAGGATGGAGGGGCTGAGCTGGACAGTGAGACCCGGGTCTCCCGAGCAAGGCCCCTCTCGGGACTCTCCGGGCCCTGCTTGCGGACAGTTACTTGGGGAGACTGGTGCGCGGTCTCCTCCTCTGCCATGTCCGAGTTCTACAACTGCAAAACCCACTCAGCATCTGAGACACAGAGGTAACTGGCTGCAGCTTCAGGAGGCGGCACCCCCGCCACCCCCCTCACTTCTGCTTCCGCTTCTGAATGAGAGCATCTTCTCACCTCCCCCTGCCACTTAGTATCTCTCTGAGGGCCGCAGTTTCCTCTTCTGTGAAACGGGCTGCTGCGAGTCCTCAGAGGACTGAGATGTCCAGAGCCTTGCCCAGCCCTCTCCTGTCCCTTCCTCAAATATCCAGAAGGCACCAGGGTGGGGTAACCAAGCTGCCAATTAATTCAGTCGCGGGGTCCTTGGCCAGGCCCTAGGGGAGGGCTCAGTGTTGTCTGACCCTCTAGCATGGGTCTTTCCCCAGGTCATCCCGGGGGAGAGCCAGGGAGGCATGGGTGGCCTAAGGGGCAGGGTCACAACAGGCGCCCAAGGACCCAAGGAAGGAGGAGGCCCCGTGATGCCGCCTCCAGCCTTCTCAGGGCAGGGTGGGCCTGGCTGTGGCGCTGTGCTCGGGGCAGGGCACGGCAGACAGCACGGTGACAGCGTGTGGGCACGCACCTCACAGTCGAGAAGGCCTCTGATGGGGACACCGTTACCCGCTTTGCCCCCGTGCCAAGGAGAGAAAGCATATGGCGTAACTCCGGATGTGCCCTGGAGCCTCACGCGCTTAGAGCTCTGGGGAGTGACTGGGTCACGCCTGGGACGCTGGTCAGTCCCCTGACTGGCAGCACAGCTGTCACGTGGGTGATGAGCTTGCTGAGGACAGAAGACCCACTGCGGGTGTGAGGGGCACCTGGACAAGATACGGAGGGAAAGGAAGAGGGGCTCACTGCTTCCTACTGCCACGCCATGGCTGTGTCTCCTCTGCGAGCCAGCTGACCACAGATGGAAACCGTGCGCTAAAATAAACCCTCCGCCTCTAACTTGTGGGTAGAAAATGTTTTGCCCCAGTAATGACAAAGTGACCGAGACAGCAAGCAAGGGGTCCTTCCCAAACAGCTGTCACTGCGTGTCCCGGAAGCTGGCTGCCACACCGCGGCTCATTCCTCAGCCCCTGGAACCACTTCCCTACCCTAATACTGTGCCCAGACCCCACCCCCATCTTCTCACCCTCATCTGCCTTTGGCAGGCTTCTTAGAAGGTAAGATGTAGCACAAGGTTAATGTTCAAAGTCTGCACCGAATCCACGTACTCTGTGAGACTTGTGGACGTCACTGAAGTGCAACAGGCCTCAACTTCCCCATCTGTAGATGGGTTCATCATGGTACCTGGTTCAGAGATGTCAGCAGAAGATAAATGTTGATGCCTACAATGACTAGGAAGATGTCTTCACTTGGGAGACTTTGTCTCAAAGATAGAAGGGTTGGGGACTGGCGCTCAGGGCCAGTCCTTCTGTGGTACGCCAGCTGCGCATCCTGCATACAGCACGAGGCCACATGAGGTGACCGACCCAGACCATCTTGCGGCCGTGCAGGCTGTGATGCTTGGATGACGAGGAGATCCCCTAACGACGGGTTTCTCACAACAGGTCCCTGCTGCTGGGCAGTGGGACTGAATTACAGAACGGGGGACGACAGAGGAGGAAGTGCTCCCAGCGTGCCGGGCTCAGGGCGGTCTGGGGCGTCCCTGTGTGGGCGGGCAGCCGCCTGGGTAGGGGCTGGCTGGACGACGCGGCCCTTGGGGGCGAACTCAGCACACAGGGCTTCCTGGCTCCCTCGGGACGGCGGCCTCAGCACACAGCACCATGCTGGTCCCCTGCCCGGGGCCCACGAGCACTGACCCCTCTCACACCGGAGCCGAGTCAACCTCCTTCCAGTCGCTGCTCTCAGGTATTGCTGACTAACACAGTCTGAATGAGCTACCAGAGCAGTGACAGGGTTTTTGTAGGTAGGATTGGAATACACACAATGTGCATTCCAAGGACCCTCTGGCGTTGCCTCCGGCCATGTCCTGGGTAGCTGTGCCGCTGGCTACGCAGAGCCTCACCATCCTGACAAGAATGACAGGAACTGGGCCGGAGGGTTAGCTCAGTGGTTCTGGCGCCTGCCTCGCAAGCGCAAGGACCTGAGTTCGACCGGTAACCACATAGAATGCTGGGCGTGGAGACACGCCCACCAACAATCAACACCGCATACCACAGTGCCGGACGTGGATACTCACGCCTGTCATCCCAGCACTCGGGAGGCAGAGACAGGAGGATTGCTGAGTTCGCGGCGGCTTGCCTGGGCACCATAGTGAGCTCAGGGCCAGCCTGAACTACAAAGCGAGACCCTGTCTCAAAAAAGCAAAAAAAAAAAAAAAAAAGAATGACAGGAACTTCTACCCTCATCCTGGGGTTGAGGTGAACATTAATGAGACTGCGCTCGGGCTATGCCCTGGGCCTCACGAGAGCCTGTCATCACTGGAAAGTGAACTTATTAAACGTGTACCTGAAATGGGTGGAGTTAATGGGCTGTGAACTTGCCAGCAACAAATCATTCTGCTTATTTAGTGAGGTCACAGAGGCAAGGTCACCGTGCTACCTTTGAACTCTCGGGAGGCAAAGTGGATCCATTACAGGTGCTGAATAGAAAATGAAAACATCTGTCACCCTTCCCCATTTAAATAAAACCTTGGAGTCGTCTCGGAATCCACTGGGGTTCAGGGAAGAACGGGGCCACCATGCTTGCCTGGTTAACAACCTGAACAGTAAAAGTCTCCGAAGGTGAAGACATCTTCCCAGTCAGCCTGCGGCAACGGTAAGGCCCCACCTGCAGGCCAGCCTAGCTGAAAAGAGACAGGTTTATCTGGGTGTGGGGCGCACACTCGTGACCCCAGCTCTCTGGGAGGCTGAGGCAGGAGCGCAGGTGGAAGGAGAACCACTCTGCCTCTGCCGGGAGCCCCAGAGCAGAGCTGCCTCCACCCCCAGCCTGCGTCATCTCAGCCCTGTATTCTCCTTCCTGCTAATAAGCGTCAGAGAGACGGCCTGATGTGTTAGTGGTAATTTGTTGCACTTGGAGTGAAAGTTACTTTGTCACTGGAGTCGATGCAACTTTTCTCGTGTGTAGTTACTCTTCCTCTTCCTCTTCCTCTTCTTCCTTTCCTGCAGTAAAAGCGCTGGCACTTCGAGCTGCACATCGATGCACCTGCCCCAGGCTCCGCAGCACCTGAAACGCTCGGTCAGCACCTGGCTGAGGCCGCACAAGGCCAGGGACTGTGCTGGCCGTGAAACGCCCTCGGCCGGCTGGAGACCCGAGCCCCACTGGGCAGAATGTTGTGCCTGGTGAGATGAGTCACATAGGCGCATTAGGGGTTGCCCAGACACCGTGAGGACCCCAGACACTGCTGGAAGTGGGGATTCAGTGGCCTTACACAGTTTGGGGGCTGGAATAATACTTCACAAATTGGTGTGTAGGCCTGTGTCATCTATAGTGAAGGACCACAGGGTTTCATCAACATTCACATCTTTACAAATGCTGTAGTTTAAGAATCTCTTTTTAAATAAAACATCTACACACATAGATGGGAGCTGGCCCTGGTGGCACATGCCTGTAATCCCAGCACTCTGGAAGGCTGAGGAAGGAGGATCCTGAGTTTTGGCTTAGCCTGGGCAACTTAAGGGGACCATGTCTCAAAATAAAATGGTCCTGGGTGCAATCTCCAGGACCACAAACAAAACAATGAAGGCCTCAAAACCTATGAACTCATGGCTGTACTATACACACATGCATATAATTGTATTGTATACATTGATAAAAATTTAAGTCACACTAAAAAAAAATTACAGGTCCAAAAAATGCTACCCCAAATAAGCAAGTAAAATTTGGTCAAAATTCATTCACTCAGCTAACTTGTATGAAGCAGGACCAGTCACAGAGTTTTTCCTGAAGACTCTGGTTCCCATCCTCTCCCCTCCCAGACACAGCAACAGGGTGGGACCATTAACCAAGCAGACATCGAGGACGTCAGTCTGAGACAGATTCCGCTCACAAACCCACTCGAAGCATCAGCCCAGGCAGCGCTGTGAGCGGTACCGGCCCCAGCGTGTCTCTGTTCCTCAGCACATATCAATTTCTGAGGTGGCAAAGGTGCCTCTGCGGCTGTAAGAGGCTCATCGAGTGGAAATCTTTTGCAGAATCTGACACACATGCTGGATCACAGCCGGGGCAAGTCAACACTGCGAGGGTCCATTAAAGATCCTTCAGCGCTACACTGTGTCTTTGTGAATTCTCTTTTAAGAAACACTGTGCCTTTCACCCTGTTCAACTGGTTTTGTGAAAAAGAAAAAACAAAAAACAACTCTGAGTTACTTGAATGTCTCCATTAATCATGATTATCCATTATATATACTATTATTTTCTTCTCGGGCCCCCCTGCTGGCCTTTTGTCATTAAACAGCTACACACATTTTCTCCTTGTTCCAAAAAAAATGTTCTTCACAAGACTTCCGTGATCACCTCCTATCATACCACCGCACAGAAATGATTTCTTTTTTTTTTTTTTTTTTTT
>PVIC010059820.1:0-10011 GCA_004025085.1 Thryonomys swinderianus | reverse complement strand
GGACTTCAACATTCAAATGGCGGGGGTGGCACCGGGCATCGTCCAGCCCAATTTGAATGTTGGACTGAAGTCCCTCCCTGGCACTGTCTGACACAGCTTCTGCCCCAAACAGGACTCCCTCTCACCTTTCTCCCCACCGCATACTGCATTCCCTGCCCCGGGGCCTTAGCACATGCAGGTCCCTCTGCTGGGTACACTCGGTCCATCCTGTCTCCATGCCAAGCATGCTGGGCTCCTTCCACCAGGAATGCCAGTGGCGGGCAGTGCCCTGGGGCCTTGGCAGGACAGTGGCTTTGCAGGAATCCGGGAGGCTGCTCATGGTACAGTGTTCCGGGATTCTCACTTCGTTAAGAGTTTTGTGGAGTGCTGTGGTGAGCAAGCTGTCACCTTCCTGTGAGACAGTGGCCTTCATGTCTTCAGGGCCTGTGACTCCCAGCTCCTCTGTATGATTCTGACACTGACGCAGGGTTCTGGTCCAGGGCCTGGTGGTCCTGGGCTGTTGCCTGGCAACTATTTCTGAGCAACAAGTTCAAAGTCAGGACTCTTACTTGCGCCTGAAACCACTTCAATGACTGGAGAGGACTCAGATGGGGTGGGTTGTCGCCACCGCTCCCTCCCTGCTCAGACTGCCTCATGCTGCTGCCCCTGAGGGGCCCCGTACCCCAATTCGATCCCCAGTTCCCAGAGCAAGGACCTCTGTCCTGCTCCTCTAACCCCCAGAGCCAGAGTATGCCCGTGGGGACGAGGACACCAAGACGCATGCGTGCACAGGGAGGCCCACTCAGTGGGCACTGCAGGGCTGTGCGCCCCTCTGCCCTCTCGCACACATCCCCACGTGGAATGCCCCCATGCACGTTCACAGAGGTCCTGAGCACTACTATTCCCAGCACTGTGCTCATGCAAATCACACACATGCACTCATGTCCCACCAAGCCAAAGTAGCGTGCAGTGACCCTGTGCACACCCAGGCTGCTGCGGTGGCCTTTCCTCGACCTCCCCTCCCCCCCACCCCGGCCAGGCCAGACTGTCCCTCACTTTCTCTCTGGCTGAAAGGATAGACACAGTGACCTCCACCGACCAATCACGGACCCCCATAATCACCTTGTCTTTAGTGATTGGCCCAAGCTGTGCTCAGGTGGAGCCCGCTGTCTTTCTTCTATGAGGTTTTATAGTTAAATAACCGGAAGAAAAACTACCTGCTGCTTTGGGATGAGATCGGTAAGGACGTGGGCCTGGCCTGTCAAGGGCACTTGCATGACCCCGAAGGACCTACATTGACAAACCACACAAGAGGAAGCCAGCGCGCAGATGCCAATCATTCCCACACGTTCTCACCTTTCTGAGCGCTCAGCGGCCAACCAAAGAATTGCCTGGGTCACAGCTGTTGTCATGTGTCACCATCTTTATTGATAAGAGCTCAGGGTAGAAGCAGCAAAGGATTTCCTAACAAGCCTCCTCCTCGCCTTGAAAGATGCTGCTCATTTCCGGGAGGCAGGAAGGTAAGGGTGACTGGAGTGCCAAGGGCACGCTCTCCCTCCGAGTCTCCAGTCCTTTGCAGGGGACCTGACACCCCACCTGGGTCTGCATCCCCTACATGAGTTTGGTTTGGTGTCCCTTCTTCCCCATGGAGGGGTCCGTTCTGTCCCCAGGCCCTGCATCCTGGCACTTGCCCCCCCCCCCAGTCCCGTTTCTCAAGAGCTGGACCCAGAGAGGCCACTTGATGAAGGAGAGAGGTGGGGACCAAGGTTGGGGTGGGAAGGGCGCCCCCACTTTGTCATCTGAGCTGCCCTCGCCCGCCCATTTTGGTGACTGGCTGTTTCCCCAGGATGACTCTTTCTGTCCCCAGCTCTCACGGGGCAACAGGCTAGGGCATCTACTTCCGTTTTATGGTGGAGAAACGGAGGCCCAGAGAGGTCAAAGCTGGTCAAGGGTCCTGAGGTGAATTGAAGACCCAGGTCTCCAAAGTTCTGACTGGTTCCTGTGCTTTCCCTGAGGACCCCCAGTCTCTGAGAGGCAGGGGTGGGATGGAGGTGCTTGGCCAGAAGTGCCATCTGTCCCGGGCCACTGCTTTGTGGCTCTAGGGGATCATCTCAGCAGGAAGTCCAGGTCACCCCTGGTCCTGCTGCAGCCCCCGGGAGTATAGAGGCTGGAGCGACGGACAGACCCCGCTGCCCCCATGTGAAGGGCTCTCTCTCCAAACGTCCCCCCTCTGGACCTTTGATAAGGTCACAATGGCCTTACTAGCACAAGTAGGGCCAGTCCTGTGCCTTTGAGGATATTCGATTCCCCTGTCATATCCTTTTCTAGAGACAAGTTGGGCAGGGCATCAGTCAACGCTGGTCCATGGATACGGCACATGAGCCCAGCTCAGCAGGGCCACGGTCAGCTCCAAGGTCATTAAAGACATCTGCCCTCCCCCTCCTTCTCCTTTCTCATCATTTTCCTCCTTCTACTTCCTCTTCTTCCTGCTTCCTCTTCCTCGCTCCTTCATGTGCCTTTAGACATTGCCTTTGTGTGCCTGCAGGTGCCAGTCCCAGCCTTGGTCTCGGCTGCAGGAGAGGGGCAGGGCTGGTCCTCCTCTGAGGAGATCCCCAGAGCCCTTAGGAACCTCCCTGGGAATCCCTCTGGGACGGAGGACCACCGTGGGAATCGGGGGTCTGAGCTCCACAGGGGTCCAGCTAGGCTACAGGTGGCCTAAACTCATGTAGCTGGGGCCCTTTCTAAGAAAAGGAGTAGAAAATCACGAATATAAAATGAGCGCAGGACCCTCACTTGGGTCCCCCAAGCAGCAAGAGACCCTGAGGCGAGACCTTAATTCGCTTCCTGGAAGATCTGCCTCTTTTCCTCCCCACGTCCAGAGCATGACTGTTGGGGCCCGCACGGCCTGGGGCGCACCAAAGTGTGCTGGGGGCAAAGGCAAAGGCTTAGTGGAGTCGAGCCAGCCCGAGCCTCTCAGTGGCCACGGAGAGCTGAGCTGGCCCCTGAGCCTTCCACGCCCTCATGTCCACCAAGTTCAGTTTTCTCCTTGGGGCTCGAATTTGGTCCCGCATGTCCTGGACTGAGCAACCGAGCCCAGGAAGTTCAAGCCTTGGCTGTTTTTTCGAGGATCCAGGCCGGTCAGCACAGCCCCCTAACCTGGGCCCGCTCTGGAAGGTCAGCCTGGCTGTCATGCCCTCCGTGCCCCTCATGACAGAGCCTACCCAGGCTGATTACTCCCATCCCTGAGTCACAAAGAAAGCAAAGCTCAGAGAGGGCAAGTGACCTGCCGAGTTCACACGGCAGTCCTGGTAATAATAGGATCAGAGCCCGGGTCTGACCACCCCGGGAGCACACACAGCCTCTGCCCTTCCTAGAGCGCCAGCTCCTTTCCTGGCTCCTACACACTGCTGATGTGGAGGGGGCCGGACTTCTCCCCCGCAGAGGGCTCCTGGGGCAGGGCCCGCTGCCCCTTGCCTCCTCTCACACTGGGTGGCCGCTCCTGCCCACTGGTGCCAGGCTGAGTGATCTGGCTGACCCGGCCGCCATTCAGCTCCTGCCATTTCCCGTCCTTCTCGTCCCCGCCCTCCTCTCTGTGCCGGTCCTCGTCCTCTTCCTCCGTCTTCTCCAGGGGCCCTGTGGGGGGCTCCTGGCTGCGCACGCGGCGGGACGGCCGCAGGAGGACCCTGCGGAAGCCCTGCTTGAAGCGGTAGGAGAGGAAGCCATAGAGGATGGGGTTGGCACAGCTATTGGCATAGGGCAGCGCCACCACCAGGAAGTAGAGCCCAAAGAAGGCGGGCTCCTCGGGCAGCGGGCACACCACGTTGACGATGTTGAGCACGTAGAAGGGCATCCAGCAGAGGACGAAGAGCGCCACCACCGCCACCACCATGCGCGTGACCCTGCGCTCCGAGTGCCGCCGCCTCTGGCCCGAGGGTGCCTGCACCCACTGGCATGAGGGTGCCCGCACGCGCCGCCCGGCCGAGCGCACCTTCACCACGATGAGCAGGTAGCAGAGGCAGATGACCAGCAGCGGCCCGAAGAAGCCCAGCGCGGCCGTGTAGATGATGAAGGCGGCCCTCCAGGCGGCCGCCGGCTCGGGCCACTGCATGTGGCAGGTGCTCATGCCCCGGGGCACGCCCGAGAAGACCACCACGGGCAGCACCACCACGGCCGAGGCCACCCAGACGGCCGCGCTGACCACGCGGGCCACTGGGGCCGTGCGCCAGCGGGCCGAGCGCGTGGGGTGCACCACGGCCAGGTAGCGGTCCACGCTCATGACCGTGAGGCAGAAGATGCTGGTGAACTGGTTGATGCCGTCCACAGCCATCACCAGGCGGCACATGAGGGACCCGAAGGGCCAGTAGGACAGCGCGTTCTGGGCTGCCAGGAAGGGCAGCCCCAGCATGAAGAGCTCGTCGGCCAGGGCCAGGTTGAGGATGTACACGCTGGTGACCGACGGGCTGGCGGTGTGCCGCAGGACCACGTAGATGACCAGCGAGTTCCCCAGCAGCCCCACCACACACACCACCAGGTAGACCAGCGGGATGAGCACGCCACTGATGGCCAGCCCCGCCGGGCCCGGGCCCGCAGACGTGTTTCCTGGGCTGGCGTCCAGGGGCCAGGCCGAGGAGGCGTTCCCGGGGTCTGAGGTCACGGGCGCCGATGAGGGGGAGCCAGCGGGGTCCATGGCCCGAGCGGGGACCAGCACTCAGCTTCCAGCCTGGTGGAGGAGGACACAGCGGTCACGGCAAAGGACAGCGGTCTCAGCCCCTGCCCCACTGCATCCAACTTGGAGGCCAATTCCGAGCCAGTTTATCATGCCGCACTGCTCGGCAAGATCAGGTCCCATTTATCAGATGAGAAAGTGAGTCAAGGAAGTGAGGGGACCCCCTCCCCAAGGTCATATTACTGTCTGGTGCAGGACAGGAAGTTCTGCTGTTTCATAAAGTAATTTATTCTCTTTCTGGGTACGGCACCAGCTGGTGGGCCCCAGGAAGTGGACTGCACTGGCCCTCGGCACGTCTCAGCCCTCGAAGGCCTCAGTGCTCAAGCTGAGCTGGGTCCCTGGGGAACCTCAGAGGACCCATGATTCTCAAAGTCCAGGTGAAAACGAGTCTGCGAGCCAGCTATGAGGGTGTGTGCCTGAAATCCCAGCACTCCGGGAGGCTGAGACAGGAGGATTGCAAGTTAGAGCGCAGCTTGGTAAATGAAGACTTAACAAGATCCTGTCTTAAAATTTATAAATAAATAATAATAAGGTGTTCAGACAGCTCAGAACAAAGGCCCTGGGCTTAGTCCCCACTACTGCCAAAACGAAACCAAACCAAAACGCCTGTGTCTTTTCTGGCAGAGCCCAGATTCCACCAGATTCCTCCTCCCCAATGGGACGGCAGACCTGCAGGTTCAGGGAAGAAGAGCCCCTGGCAACCCCACGGCCCTGCCAGGGAGGCCGCTGTGTCCTGGGGGAGAGGCGGAGGTTGGAGGCGGAGACATCAGCACCTGGTAGGTGCTGTCTGAGCCACGAAGAGCGGACGCCCTATAGGGGACTAATCGGGGCAGCAGCCACCCACCGGCACAGCACACTCGGCATCACCAGCCCGTGCCCTCGGCCAGCCCCTCGATCACCGCCCCTGTGTGTCAGAGACAGGCACCATCCTGGGTCTCCTGCCGGACTCTGTGCCCCTGAGTGTGGAGACGTACCGGCCCTGGCCCCTCTTCCCTCACACTCAGACAAGCGTGGCTCACCCACATCAGAGCAAATGAGTCAGAGGAGCAGGACCAGGCGGCCCTCAGCGCAATGGGTGGTGACAGGTGGAATCGAGGGTCTCACCAGCCTCCTTGGCAGGACTTCCGGCTCCTGGAGGCCAGGTTGGGAGCCCCTAGCTCCCGCCGTCAAGTCACCCCAGTCCCTTGGCCCCTGGCGGCCTCTGATTTTCCCTACAGAATCTTATGGGGACACACATTTACTTCCATCTGGAAATCGGGGGCTCGGGGAGAGAGACAGAGGCCCTGGGCGGAGAAGCCCTTCCTCTCAAGGCCTGAAATCCCCTCCAGGACCTGCGGTCGGTACTGCCCCGGGCAGACACACATCTGTAGGGGCAAAGCCTGGGACAGGGAGGCAGCCACTCCCAGCCCACAACTTGGGCGCTGAGTTCCAATCGGGTGGTGCTGAGGATGGCAGAGGACCCTGGGCCCACGCTCCTCTGGCTGAGCGAGGACAGCCTCTACACCCTGGCAGGATTCTATGAGCTCCGGCTGCTCCACGCCCCTCCCCCTCAGCTCTCCTGACCCTGGCACTGGGAGCCGGAACGGTGGACTCTAGGATGAGTGCTGCCAGCCAAAAATCACTTCCCTGGACCATGCCAGCTTACCGGGGAAGCTGGTGGCTCCACCAGCATCTGGTGCTTAGAGGAAGACACTTTTTTCGTGTTCAGTAATAGATGGAGACACAGGTAAGGCCTGCCAGGCGGCAGATGCGCACAGGTGAGAGGAGCGCCCAGGAGCACCCACACCTCCCTGCCACAGGCCAGTAGACTGAGGCAGGCCAGGAGGGAGGAGGGCTGGGGGACAGCCACCTCCAGCCCGCTCAGAGCTCTCCCGGCTGCCCCTCACTCCAGGGACCCTGTAGCCTGCAGACCTATTAATAGCCTTTTAAATTCTTAGCACAGTCACAGACTCTCAGCCACAGATTCTCAGGCTCCGTGTCCTTGAGAACATTAGGATTCCAGAGTGTGGGAGTCAGTCCGTGCTCAGCGCAGCACTGTGGCGTCCAGGACCTTTAACGTCCTGCTTCCTGCGCTTGACGGAGGTGGGAGGGGGGGTTCCTACGTCACCGTCCACCTTGCGCCCCGCTCTGCACAGAACCTCTCTACAGCGACCCTGCTGGGCAGCCAATCGCAGCCCAGGGCTGCAGAGGGAGAGCAGCGCCAGGCTGGAGAGGAGCAGAGCGCCAGGCAAACCTAATTCCCGGGCTGGGGACAGATGCCCTGAGGGAAGCCCCCTGCTGCCAGCAAACACGTGCGCAGCCTCTGGCGCTGACAAGCAGCGGGGGGGGGGGGGGGGGGGGGGGCCTGCGCCCAGCCCGACCCTCCCTCTCCACCCGAGGAGGAACCAGCCCCTGGCAGAGCCCCCTCAGCCAGGACTCCAGCCACCAGCCTGTCCCCGCCCATCTCTCTGTCAAAGTTTAACAGCCACGGGGTGGGCGGGCCACAGGAGCAGGGAAATTACAGCTTTGCACTCCGGTAAGGCAGACCTGCAATTTAGGCGCTGGTTTTTCTGGAAGCAGCTGGAATCCTGGGCACGATCTAGTTCATCCTGGGGAAGGAGGGACTTTTCCTCTCTGTCTGGTTTATCTTTGGCACAGCTTGCCTGAGAGCTGGGGGCGGATTCCTCCGAGGACCATTCTGTTCAGAAGGGGGAAGAAGCACAAAGAGGGTGAGTGGCTGCCCCGAGCCCCGCAGTTAAGGATGGCCCCTTGGGGTTGCCAGACTCCCCACCCCATTCCCCCCTCGAGCTGTCTCTCAGCACCTAGCATATCACCCAGAACTTGGTAGATATCAGCAGGCCACACGCTGCAGCCAGGAAGGCACCAAGGGTCATCTTCCTGAGTAGAGGCCTCGGACTCATCATTAAAACCTCGGGCAGCCAGGGAGGGAGGTGAAGGAAGAGGATGTTGAGGATCAGAGAGGTTAGGCGACTCCCCTAAGGCCACGCAGCTAGTGAGTGGAAAGGCCGAATTCGAACCCAGTCCTGTCTGCTCTTAAAACATCAGTGTCTCCTGGCCACGAAGCCTCAGCTGGGTGGAATGAGGTCCTAGGGCAGCCCTGGACAGTGCAGGCCGATGGCCTCTGGCTGTCCTCTGCAGTCCAGGCCTTCTTCCAAAGAAGAAGGTTGTGCCTGTCAGTACCTGACCAGCTCCCACACTAGGCCTGAGGTCTGAGACCTGGTTTCTGGGCTGGGTCCGAGCTCTGTAGCACAGGGATAGCGCCAGGCTGCAGTGTGACCTTGGACAAATCCCTTCTGCCCCTGGACCTGGTTTCCCTCTACCTAATGCGGGCGCAGGTGCCCACCTGCCAGGGTGGTTGCAAAGCATGGATGGAGCCCAACGCAGCACCCTGCACAATGGAGCAGCTCAGGTACAGGGCCCCCAGGGCCCACCCGCCACCTCACGTCCCGAGCCCAGGATTCTAGAATCGTACCCCGAACTCTGGGAGGAGTCCCCACCCTGCAGCCCACCCCGAGGCCCCGGGAGGGCCTCCAGCTCTGTACCCCAGGATCCTGCCAGCCTCCCACATTCAATCCTGGGCAGAGGGTGGGCCCTGGCACCCCCACCCCAGCCCAGTCTCCTTACCTGCCCACGGGCCAAGGGCTCCTTGCTGCCAGGCTGCTCATCCTGCTGTGCCCTCCCCCTGCCTGGTCTCCGGGTACCCCCAGAGCACCCCTAGCCGGCGGCCCCACACAGTGCCCACTTCTAGCCCGCTGCTGGGCACGTGGCCCCTCCGAGGCCCTGGGAGCCCACGTCTGCCCACAGAGCCTCTCCCATCTGCTCTCAGGCCCTGACTTCCCACCGGCGCCCAGTGCGTCATCCTCCGTCCGTGGGACACATGCTGGGGGCGAGGAAGGACAGATGGGGCGGGGCTGCAAGGAGCCAGAGGAGACGGGGAAGGGGTGAGCCAGGGGTGCAGCGTGAGGGAGCGGGGGCGGGGAGAGGAGGAGGAGAGGCGGGGAGGGAGAGGAGGGACAGAGGAGCCGCAGAGAAGCCGGGATGCACGGGGAGAGAGGAGCAAGAACGAGGGGGTGGAAGGAGAGTGACAGAGAAGGATGGTGCCACAGATGGTGACACGGAGAGCCAGCAGAGGAGGGAGCTGGGGTGGCGAGGGGTGCGGGGGCGCGGGGAGGCGGGGCTGAGGCCCAGAGCAGGTGCGGGGGGGGGGCAGCAGGTTGGGGAGGAGGCCGGAGAGGGAGGGGCCGCCCTGTTACCGGGGAGACTTCAGCCACCCACGCTGGCCTTGGCTCTCAGGGAGCGGAAAGGAACCAAGGAGCCGGGCGCTCAGCTGGTGGCAGGACGCACCCCAAGCTGCCGGGGCACCTGTCCCCGGGGTGACAGCTGTGCTCCCAGGTGTGGCTGCTTGTCGCCATCTGGAGGGTGGCGGGGCAGGGCAGCGCCAGGGTGGGCGCCTGCAGCAAGGGGCGCGGCCCGCGGAGGACACAGGGCGGGAGTCGTCATCCTGGCGCCTGGCGAGTAAGAAACCGGGGACAGGAAATGAGGGGCGACTCCAAGCCACGCAGCGAGAAAACAAATTTCCACTATTTTTCAATGGACAAAATGAAAAATATAATCACTATAATGAGGACAATTTGTTTTTTAATCATACAAGTCTGCTAATGAGAAGAACAGTTCTTTGGGAGAGGATTATGTTTTAATGAACTACAGGGCAAACTTGGCGCTTCCTGTCATCAGACGGGCGGTCTCAGCACACGGGCCCTGCAGACGCAAGCGCGGCTCACGGCTTTATCTTGTTCTGGGGGCCTGAGCCTTGGCCTGGACGTCACGAGACCCCCACCCACCCGAGGACGAGGGCGGGAGAGCCCAGAGCGAAGGACAACAGCCTTCCCTGCGCACCTCGCCATCGCGGGTCGCTCCTCGAGAACAAGACCGGACCTGCCTTCGGTCACCAGGTCCCAGGACGCTCTTCCAGGCCGAGGCGCCCTGTGTTCCTCATGGAGGTGGCTCCGCACCGCTCCAGCGCCTGTCTCAGGCCGCCCTGTCCCCTCCGCCCACAGCTCTTCTGTGGCTTCTTACTGCCCTCCACTAAAGTCCCCTACAGACCCTTCTGGCTCCATACCCAGCAAGCGCTGCTCCCTTTGCCAGCCTGGGCCTGGCACAGCCAGCCTCACTCACCCCTTCACCCTTCACCTGTCCTCCTCGTGCAGGTTGGTGCCAAGCTCATTCTAAGCCCCAGGGACACTGGTAGACTAGGCAAGTCCATGGCTCCCAGCTCACCCTGGGGAGGACAGGCAGTCAACACACAA
>PVIC010059819.1:0-10006 GCA_004025085.1 Thryonomys swinderianus | reverse complement strand
GAATATGACTCAGCCATAATAAAAGGCAAACTTGACATTTACAGCTAAATGGATGCACCTTGAAGCCATATTCTTAAGTGAAATAAGTTTGGCACACGTGTAAATATTGCATTGCCTCTCTGGTACAAGAAACTGGAGATGTAAATAGAGACAATAATGTATAATACATATATGAAATAGTAAAAAATTGTTCAGAAGGAACTAGAGAGGGGAAAGGAGGAAAGGAAGGAAGGAAAAAAAACATGAGAAAAGAAAAAATGCAAACAGGGCTTTTGTAAATGAGGGGAAAAGCACTTGAAGGGAGGAGAGGGGCATGGGAAAAAAAGAAGATACATCATGTACAGGTACAAATTCTGTATGATGCATGTGATCATTATGTATATGTAAATTGTGCCAATAAAATAAAAATAAAAAATGAATAGTTTTATTCTCACATTTTTATTTACCTTCATTTCTGTTACAGTCATAAATTTAATCTTTCCCTTGTTATTGTAATGTTAATATAAAAATATGCTATTACTATATGAATGCAGGCATTTAAATTTCATTCATATCTACATTATAATTACTCTTGTAGGAATTTAAGTGTACTTAGTATTAATTTATTAATATTAATTAATGGCTTAATATTAATTTTTAACTATGTATTTTTAATAAATCTTTATTAGTACATTGTATATACACATCAGATCACACTCAATATTGGGAATTTGTACCAGTATATGACACAATTTAATTCTCATTTTTTCCAATTCCATTACCCACCCCACAACCCTCACCCCCAAATACACAAGCTTTGTTTCCCTTTTTTACTACCGTCACATTTTTCTTTACCCCTCATTACTCACCCCTCCACCACATTTCCCTTTGAATGTTTTCTATTTCACAGTATCTATCAGACATTCTAGAACTTATTAACATCTTCAGTTTCTCATAACAGAACCGGTATGATATTTACCCGTCTGTGACCTATTTATTTCACTTATGAGTATGTCCTCAAATACATCCATTTGAATATAAATTACTCAAATTTATCATTCTTTAAGGCAGAGTAATACTCCATTTTATAGAAAAACCATTTGATTTATAATTACATTGTGTAATGCCTTATTCTATTTATTTTCATCATGACCTGCTTTTTAATTAGCAGAGTTTTTTTTGTTGTTGTTTTTGTTTTTTGAGACAGGGTCTCGCTTTGTAGTTCAGGCTGGCCCTGAGCTCACTATGTAGCTCAGGGAAGCCTCAAACTCAACAATCCTCCTGCCTCTGCCTCCCGAGTGCTGGGATTACAGGTGTGAGCCACCATGCCCGGCATTGTGGTATGTGGTACTGATTGCTGGGGGGCGTGAGTCACTATGCCTGGTATGGTATTGTTGTATGTGGTTACCAGGGATTGAACCAGGGACCTTGCGCTTGCTAGGTAGATGCTGGAACCACTGAGCTAAATCTCCTGCCCAGCAATTTTTTTTGAAATATTGTCAGGGTATGTAAATTTTTTTACTGACCTGCTTATTAGGAAATTTATTAGGTCTTTGTTGTTGCTGTTATTTTAATCAATGTGTTAATACATTTTTCCTAGCTATAGGTTTTCATATTTTTTCAGAATTATAGAAGGTTATTGAATATCTGTAATTTAACATTGCCTGTTGTTTCCACTACACAATTTAATATATATTTATATATGAATAAAAATTTCTGCACAAAAGCTTTAAGATCCTTATTTATGGTGAAATATAATTATTTTTCTAAAAGTTTTCTTTTTATAATTATTGTGCATTTTATATAAATTGAGAATTTTATGAACTAACAAATATAGTCATGACTGATCTGGAAGTAATTCCATAGAATTATGCATTATGATGTTTTGTTTAAAGGTAAATTTTTTATGAATGAATATATGAATTAGAAAGGAAATTTTAATGTCCAAATGAATATCACTATTTAAATTTGGATACTCAGTTTATTCATGTTCAGTCCCACAACATTTTTGATCATACTCTCTCATCAGACTTTGTGCGTTGCTGTGAGCAAGATAGTTGTAAATTATTTTAGTATGATTTAGTTTCTAGCAGAAATAACTCTTGGAACAGAAACATACAGCTAGTAGTAGTATATTCTTACATGATGGTGATAAGTATGAAAGTTTCCTCTCTACTGACTTTTTGATTTAACAAGGCCAAATTATTTATTATTAAGGTTTTGTGTTTGTATAGAAAGCTGAGGAAAATACAGTCACATTCTAATGCTATTCTGTTAAATGAAGTTGATGATTTTTTCATGCATTGAGTTTATTGGTGCATTTATATATTATAATCACATTCAACATTCACAATTTGTACCTGTACATGTTACATCTGTGTGTGTGTGTGTGTGTGTGTGTGTGATACCAGGGATTGAACTTGGGCCCTTGTGCTTCCAAGGTAGGTTCAGTATCACTTGAGCTAAATCTCTGACCTCTTTTTTTTTAATTGAATTTTTTATTGGTACATTTTATATACAGCTCACAATCACACTCAACACTGGAGAATTTGTACCAGTATATGACATGAGTTAATTCTCATTTTTACCCATAATCTCTACCCACCCTATAACCCCCACTCCTATATACATCTGCTTTCTTTTTCATTTCAAATCATATTTATTCTTTCCCCTACCACATTCCCTTTGAATATTTCCTATTTTATAATATATGATATATATTGATTCTCATTTTTTCCATTCCCCTGTCCTCCCTGCAGTCCCCAACCCCTATGTACATAGGCTTTGTTTCCACTGTTTTTGTTTTTACCAAATTTTTCTTTCCCTTCTTTACTTTTTCCTAACCCACTCCTTTTTCCCTTTGAACATTTTTTTCCTATTTCACAAAACGTATCATACATTGTAGACCTCATTTACAACTTCATTTACTCATACTAGAAAATATAGTATGGTATTTACACATTTGTGTCCTATTTGTTTCACTGATGAGTATATCTTCAAGGTACATCCATTTAAGTATAACTGTCTCTAATTTATCATTCTTTATGGCTGAGTAATACTCCATTTTTTTAAACCCACATCTTATTTATCCAGTCTCCCCTAGATGGGCATTTGGCCTGTTTCCAAGATTTATTTATTACAAACTGTGCTGCTATAAACATGGGTGCACATATGTCACTATGATATGAATCTTTTAATAATTTCATGTATATACCTAGCAGGGGAATAGCAGGGTCAAATGGGACCTCTTAAGGAATCTCTACAGTGGTTTCAGTAGTTTACATTACTACCAGCAGTGGAGGAGTTGATTAACACCTACTCACTGTTAAAATATTTGAGAATTTATAAACTTGCTGGCATGGGTAACAATAAAATAATGATGAATGGATATTTTTTTAAAGTAAGAAATCATGTAGATAAAGATTCATTATTTAGTAGTGTTACTTTACATGTAAAGATTTGCAACTCCATAATAGTGAGCTTTATTAGTAAGCATGCATAACTATGTATTCTGGACAAAACATTTACAGATGCAGATTATTCTTTGATATATTTAATTTCAATCTATTTTATTTGGCTTTTTTTTTTTTGAGACAGGGTCTTGCTTTGTAGTTCAGGCTCGCCCTGAGCTCACTATGTAGCCCAGGCAAGCCTTGAACTCAGCAATCCTCCTGCCTCTGTCTCCCAAGTGCTGGGATTACAGGCTTGAGCCACCAAACCCGGCATCTGTGGTATGAGGTACTGATTGCCAGTGGGTGTACCACGCCCAGTATTATATGTGGTTACCGGGGATCGAACCAGGGACCTTGTACTTGTGAGGCAGGCGCTGGAACAACTGAGCCAAATCTCTGCCCTTATTTGGCTTTTAAGAAAATAATCATGGTGGGTTTTTTGTTTGTTTGTTTGTTTGTTTGTTTATTTTAGTTTATGGCCCTTTTTTCTGTACTGGTACATTTTACATACATATCACCATCATATTCAACGTTGAGAATTTGTACCTGTATATGATATATCTTGATTTTCATTTTTTCCCATTCCTTTTGAACTTCCTACAGTCCCCACCTCCAACATACATATGCTTTGTTTCCATTTTTTACCATTGAATTTTAAGAAAATATGGCTTTCAAAATGCTCATTTTTTGTTGAAATCCAGTGATAGTGTGTCTTTTATAAAATGGTGAAGAATTTCATTTTTCTTACTGCTAGATTCAGTGATATTCTCTTTTAGCATGGCTATTCTAAAAATATTTTTCCAATTCACATCGGTTTTGAAATGTATGGTATGTCACAACACAAGTCATAGCTCTCTGTTACAAAAATCTGAAAGCTTCTATACTTGTCTGTTGTCTGTGTTTGTCACTAAGCCAACAGGATGATTTTATAAAACATGATCAGAAACAGGAAGACTGTGGCTTAGAAAATGTTTTAATCTGTTTCAAATAACTGAGCAGGGCAGTCTAGTAAAAATGGCATGATTAATGACCAAAGAAGATTAAAATATTTTCACATTCTGTTTTTAATGACCACTGTCCTAAATTTCTACACTAAAATTTACAACTACTAAAATATTACAAGATAAATATATCACTTGTAAGCTGCTGAAGTTTTTTCCTTATCAAATTATGTTTGCTTTTTATCCATGAAAGCAAAATTAAGAACAAATTTTAACTAAAATATAGGTCTTGTACTATAATTAAATATATTCATTAAAGTGTTAAGATTTACTAGCTTCAACATAAGAGATAAAAGATTAGTCAGAGCAGCAATTCAATTAGTATGTTATTGTTTTTAAAGCTACATGATTAAGCAGCTCTTCATTATTTGGAAATAGACCATTTGAGAAAGTTTAACTATAAATTTGTTCTGTGTGCATAAATAGGTGGCAAGTGTAGCTATTAATGTTGGAATTTTGCCCATTGATTCCGTTTGCTCTGTCTTTTTTATCCAGAGATAATGATGTATATTCATTCTCTGCCATATTTACCTAGAGGAAATCTCTTTAATCCCTCATTTTTCTCATTCACTGAGGTTATGTGTAAATATTAAATAAAATAGCAAATGAAAGGAAGTCTGTTTTGTCTAAAGATACCATTCATCTTAAATTAATGAATGCATCAGTGTGTTTTTGAAAACAGATTAATTTTGTTGGGTGAGAGGAGGATAATTATTGGAACCAAAGCAAAAATGTATTGCAAATTTATGTAGTATTAAATCCCTTTAAAATTGGATATATTTTTCTGATTGTATTTGTTTAGAGGAATCATTTAAGTCACACCCTCATATTATCTCAGCATTTCTTAATTTCAGTTACTAGTGAAATATCACTTTAAACCTTCCAAATATTTCTGACAGAAATCTAAAACTAATTTTTAGTCAGGTATCTTATAGCATAGCCTGGCAAGCCATACCTGAACTTATAATTCCAGTATAGAAAATAATATATAACTTTCATTTTATTATTCTTAATTTTAAAACTGTTCAAAATGAAGTAACTTTCTTTAACTTCCAATACTGTGAACTCTTTAGGGACAGAGTCTTGTTTAATTCATCTGTTGCATTTGTCCCTAGCAATAAATTCAATCAAATCAGTAATGACAAAATAAAATTTTAAGTTATGGTCAACTAAATCTTTGTCTTAAATTTAATTTATTGATACATTATATGTACACATCACAATTATGCTCAACATTGAGAATTTGTACCAGTATCTGGCTTGACTTAATTCTCATTTTCCCCTTCCCTTACCCACCCTAAAACACCCTGCCCCTATATACACAAGCTTTGTTTCTTTTATTATCAATTTTTTCTTTTTGCTCATTACTTACCCCTAAACTCCATTTCTCTTTGAACATTTACAATTTCACAATATCTATCATGTGTTCTAGAACTCATTTACAGCTTCAGTTTCTCATACCACAGAAAAGATATGTACAAATCTGTTGCCTATTTATTTCACTTATGAGTATGTCATTAAGGTACGCTCAGTTGAGTATAAATGACTCAATCTCATCATTTTTATGACAGAGTAATACTCCATTTTATTTTTTAAAAACCACATCTTCTTTATTCAGTTGAGAGTTGATGGGCATTTGGGTTCTTTCCAAGATTTAAATAACATGAACTGAGCTGCTATAAACATTGGTATACATATGTCGCTGTGATAAGAATCTTGCAATTCTTTTGTGTATACCTCCAACAGGGGAATGGCAGGGTCAAATGGGACCTCTTATCCTAGTTTTTTTTAGGAATCTCTACACTGATCTCCATAATGGTTGTACTAGTCTACATTCCCACCAACAGTGGAGAAGGGTTCCTTTTTCTCTACAACCTCGTTAGCATTTGTTACTGGCAAATTTTGAAATAGCTATTTTGGGGGACTGAGAGGATACCTCAGTGTTGTTTTCATCTGCATCTCTTAAATGACCAGTGATATTAAGCATTTCTTCATATACTTCTTAGTTGGTTTTACTTCTTCCTCTGAAAAATGTCTGTTCATTTCACATGCCTGTTTTGAATTGGGTCTTTAATATGGGGGACTGATTTTTGTAAAGCTCTTTATATATCCTAGGTAGTAGCCCTTTTTCTGAGGAACAGCTGGTAAAAACTTTTTCCAATATTTTTGGTTGCCTTTTGACTCTGTTAGTGGTTTCTTTTGCTGTGCAGAAGCTTTTTAATAAAATGAGATCCCATTTGTTGATTTCTTCTGGAGTTCTTTCTTGTGCTATAGAGATTTTGTTCATAAAGTCTTTCCCTAAGCCAGTGTCTCCAAGAGTACTGCCTAAGTTGTTTTGCAGCAGGTTTAGAGTCTCTGTTTTAATATTTAGGTCAAATCCACTTGATTTTAGTTTAGTACACACTGAAACAGATAGAACTAGTTTCAGTCTGTGGCAGGTTGAAGCCCAGTATTTTTAGCACCATTTGTTAAAGAGGCTATCTTACCTTCATTAAGGATGTTTGCCTCCTTTGTCAAAGATGAGGTGGCTTACTATATCTGGATCTTCTGTTTCTGGATCTTCTAATCTGTTACTGTTTCTGGATCTTCTAATCTGTTACTGTTTCTGGATCTTCTATCTGTTCCACTGATCCTCAGGTCTGTTTCTTTGTCAGTACCATGCAATTTTTGTCACAGTGGCTTTATAGTACAGGTTTAAGTTGGGAATAGTGATACTCCTGCCATGTCCTTGTTTCCTAGAATTACTTTTGCTATTCTGGGTCTCTTGTGGTTCCAGATGAATTTTTGGATTATTTTTCTAGATCTGTGAAATAGGCTGTTAGGATTTCAATCCGGATTGCATTGAATCTATATAGTAGTTGAGGAAGTAGAGCCATTTTGACAATGTTGGTTCTTCCTATCCAGGAACAAGGGATGTCTTTACATTTTGTGATATCATTTGCAATCTCCTTTTCCAGAGTGTTGCAGTTTTCAGAGTAGAGGCCCTTTACCTCCTTTGTTAGATTGATTCCTAGATATTTCATTTTTTTCTGGGTGCTATTGTGAAAGGAACTGACTCACCAATTTCTTTCTCAATTAATCTGTTATTTGTGTATAAAAAATGCAATTGATTTTTGAGCATTGACCTTGTATACAGCTACACTACTACAGGTGATTAAGTCTAGTGGTTATTTGGTGGAGTTTTAGGATCTTCTAAATAGAGTATCATGTCATTAACAAATAAAGTTTAACTTCTTTTCCTATCTTTATCCTTCTATTTCTTTTTCTTTTCTAATTTCTGTGGCTAATATTTCTCTCACTGTATTGAACAGGAGCAGTGACAGTAGACATTCTTGTCTTGTTCTTGATCTTAGTGTAAAAGGTTTTAGTTTTTGACCATTGAGGATGATGCTGGCTGTTGGTTTCTCATAAGTAGCTTTTATTACATTGAGATAAAGTCCATCTGTTCTGATTTTCCGTAGGGTTTTGATCAAGAATCAGTGTTGGTTTTTGTCGAATGCTTTCTCTGCATCTATTGAGATGACCATTTGGGCTTTGTCCTTGAGTCTGTTAATATAGTGAATTATGTTTTTTGATTTACATATTTTGAACCATCCTTGCATTCTGGGAAGAATCCAACTTGGTCAGGGTGTAAGATCTTCTTGATGATCCTCTGTATTCTGTTTACTAGTACCTTATTAAGGATTTTTGCATGTATGTTCATTCAGGAGATTGGCCTGAAGTTCTCTTTTATGATTGGGTCCTTCTCTGGTTTTGGACTCAGTGTAATGGTTGCTTCTAGAAATGAATTTGGGAGTATTGCTTCCCTTTCAATTTCATTAAAGAGTTTGAGCACTTCTTTAAACATTTTGTAGAATTCAGCAGTGAAGCCATCAGGACAAGAATTTTTCTTTGTTGATAGGTATTTTATTACATTTTCAATTTCACAGATTGATATTGGGGTGTTTAACATTTTTTAATGTTCTTCATTCAACTTTGGAAGTTCATATGTGTCTAGAAATCTATCCATTTCTTCTATGTTTTTCATCTTATTGGAGTACACATTTTCAAAGTGTGTTTATTATCCCCTGCACTTCCATTGGATCAGTGATAATTTTCCCCTTTTTATTCCTAGTATCATGGGTTTGAGCCTTTTTCTTCCTTTGTTAATAAGGTTGGCTAAGAGTCTGTGAATTTTATCTTGAAGAACCAACTCTTAGATTCACTGATTTTTTTGTGTCATTCTCTTAGTCTCCATTGAATTTATTTCTGCTCTGATCCTTATAATTTCTCCCTACTATGAGCTTTGCGTTTGTCTTTCTCCTCTTTTTCTAGTAGCTTGAGTTTCAGCATTACATCATTTATTAGAGCTTGTTCTGTTTTCCTGGTATAGGTGTTTACTGCTATGAATTTCCCTCATAGAACTCTTTTCATTCTATCTCATAAATTCCTGTATGTTATACTGGGATTATCATTTAATTGTAAAAAACTGTTCAATTTCTTAATTTTTTCTGTGACCGATTGGTTGATCAGCAAGGTATTATTCAATTTCCATGTGTTTGTGAATGTCTTGCAATTTCTTTTGCTATTCAGTTCTAATTTCCAGGCACAATGGTCTGACAGTATACAAGGGATAACTTCAATTCCTTTGCACTTACTTAAACATGCTCTATGAACTAGTATGTGGTCTGTTTTGGAGAGTGACCCATGAGCAGCTGAGAAGAATGTGTATTCTGATTTTGTTTTATAAAATCCTCTGTAGGCATCTATTAAGTCCATTTGTTCAAAGGTTTGGTTCAATTCAAGTATTTTATTATTGATTTTTTTTTTTGTCCAGTTGATCTCTCTAGTTGTGACAGCAGGGTATTGAAATCCCCTACTTGTATTTGTGCTTATCAGGGTTTCCATATTTGTTAATATTTGTTTTATATAGTTGTGTGTATTAGAATTTGGCGCTTAAATATTTATGAATGTCATCTTTCTCTTGGATTTTTTTTTGTACAAAGATGTAGTTTGCTTTTTCTCTCTTAATCAGTTTCGGTTTGAAATCTATTTTGTCTGCAAATAGGACAGCCAGTCCTGCTTTTTTGCAGTTTCCTGTCTTATGGAGAATTGTATTCCATTCTTTTAGTTTCTGTCTATGGCTTTCTCTCTGAATTAGGTGTTTTTCTTGTAAAGATCATATTGCAGGGTTTTGTTTCTTCGTGCATTCTGGCAGTCTGTGACTTTTAATTGGCCCATTGAAGCTATTGACATTAATGGTTATGACTGATAGGGCCTCCTGATATACACCTATCATGTTGTTTTCCTGTTCTTGCCTCTTTTATTCTTTGCTTTTCCCCTTTCCACTTAGTTTTGTATCTTGCTCAATGAATTCACTCTGCTAGGTCTCATGAGTTTTTAACCATTGTTTTTTTCCAAGATACTCTTTAGAATTTTTTGGAGTGCAGGTTTTGTAATTGAGAAGTTCTTCAGGTGTTCTTTGTCATAGAATGAAGTATCTTATTTTTCCATCAGTTTTGGAAAATTAGTTTTGCATGATACCTTAGTCTAGGTTGGAGGTTGTTTTCCTGTAGTGCTTCAAACACTTCACTC
>PVIC010059818.1:0-10029 GCA_004025085.1 Thryonomys swinderianus | reverse complement strand
AAAAAAAACAATTCTTCTTTATCTAGTCTTACTGAATTCTTCCCAATCTATTTGTTTTTACTTAGAAGGCTGTGTGTTCTATTTAGGCAATTTGATCAGCGGCACTGAATATAATACTGGCTTTTCTTAGGTTGATATTTTTTAATTGAATTCTTTATTGGTTCAATTTATATACATCTCAAAATCACGTATAACATTGGGGAATTTGTACCAGTATATGACACAAGTTAATTCTCATTTTTAACCCATATCCCTACCCACCCACCCCTCCTCACCCCCTTTATACATGCTCTTTTATTTTCTTTCTGTATCATATTTATTCCTTCCCCTCATCACATTCCCACACCAAGTTTCCTATAGAAATTTTCCACTCTATAAAAGCTGTCCTACTTTCTAGAGCTCATTTGCATCTACAGGTATTAATATTGGCTTTTCTTAAAATTAATATTTTAATATGCTGACAGATGACACATTACAATGTTTAAACATATATGTTAGGTAAAATAACTTGACCAATGCTAAACAGTTATCAAGATTAATATGATTCTACATTTATTCATTTTTAAATACATGGCTTAACGGGACTGCAGCTACCTTTTCACCTGGCTTTGTATGCAAGATGAAAATTATGTTTCTGTTGTCAGTCTCTCCTTAAAGTTTCTTCTATTTTGAGTGTATTACCTATAGATGCCTTTTTAATTTTTTCTGTTTTATTCATATACTAAAAATTTACTTATAGTGTACAATTTAGTAGACTTCATTATAGTCACAGAGTTGTTCCATCATCACTTCTATCAAATCCCAAACCGTATCAGGCCAAGATTTAACATTCAGTTGTAGTCGGCCCCATTCCCCACGTCCCTCAGCTCCTGGTGACTACTGGTCTGCCTCTGTCTCCATGGCTTTGCCTATTCTAAACATTTCATGTAAACACATTTCATGTGAATCCTATCTATTTCCGCCATTATTTTCAACTTTAGAGGTATGTTCGGGTTCCAATTCTATTTCACATTATATCAGCTTTTAATTTTGCAATACTAGATGAATGCCAATCACTTAATATGTACGCCTCTGTTCTTTACATTCTTAGTAAATTTCAAATAGAAAGGCATGTGAAATGTTGGACTAACTTCTATGAGGAAATCTTGCTACATTTGCAGAACTAAAAATATACTGCTTTCTAGAACCTTCTTGTCTGTACATCTGCATTTTGTTATCAGGCTCTAAAACTATAAAGAATTAGGGAAGCAGACAGTGCACTACTTCTGCTGTACTTGTTGAATCCTCTCAGAGGCTAAATGAAGTTCTCTGGCCAGATTTATTCTAAGTCACTACATACTAACTCAAGTTAATCAATGTCCTTGCTTCCGTATTTGAATAAACTATCACTTCTGTAATGCATTCCAAACCCCACAAAGCTTTTAAAAGAACATCCTATCGCTCAAGGATCCCCTTACATTCTGAAAACTCTCCCTGTCAATTTATCAAAATTATCACAATGAGGTAACTCTTAAATCTTCACTGCAGTGTCCACTTTGAAAACACAGCAGCCTATCTGGAGAAATGTTAAGAGAGAACACAACATAATTCATAACAATCTGTCAAGTTTGTAGTGATTCGAGAGCTACAGTTTATGGAAACTTCCATGTTGAATTTTATGATAAGTAATTCAATTTCCATTCACCTCACAAATATTTCTACATATCATTAAAAGTTATCATGAAAGACTAACACTCGTGACCTAATAACATCATGTGATGTAAGGATTTCACAAGTATCTAGTTTGGGGATTCATAATTAAAGTGGTCATAGGATCATTGACAGTTTTGAAATTTTGCTCGGGGCATGCATATGCAAATCTCTAAATATGTAAACAAGTACACCTTTACCTCAGGTGAAGCTAATGAATGTTTCATGGGTTGCTGAGTGGCACAAACTCAATGACAGTCTTCTCTCTCTGATTTTAATGCTTGCATACAGAATGCATTGGTAATTGCTCACTTAAAGTTTTGTCCCTCACATTTAATTAATGACAAAGTAAAGCTTGAGTATGTTCAATTTCTGAAGAAAATAACCCAATAATATAATCACCAATAAATGTTTTTAAAATCTCACTTAAAGCCAACTTTTTGATTTTTAAAACATCCATCTACATATTTACAGAAATATGTTAAGATAAAAATAAGTCCTATGACAATTCAACCATTTTGTATTCTGTGAATATGATGCATGGGAAATGCTATAAAATTAAAGCAAATCCTTAAGCCATTCAATGCTAGAATGTGCCTATGGCCTTTTGTCCCTGTGCTGTGTAATGCATTATTCACAGGCATTGATACTATGTGAGGTGTATCCCTCTATGCACTGGATCAAAACACTTAACTAGGAGCTGAAATACTGTGGATCTCATCTTAATTTTGCCACCATGTGACACATGCCCAGTTCACGAATTGGTTCATTCATTCCTTCACTTGACAAAATTTTAGGAAATTACTGCCATATGCTATACACCCTACTAGACAATGGGATTAGATAGTAGCTAACAAAACAGAAAAATGTTCCCAATTTCACAATGTGAAAATTCTAGTCATTTGAGCTCTATTAAAGTCACTTATCTTTCTGCCAAGGTACAGTATTTGTCTTAGAGATCTTTATTATAAAAATTGTTTTAATGGATTTCTAGTAGCCTATCAAAGACTGAATCTATATCAATAGGACATGCACTCTGAATAAAGTTCTCATTAATGATTGTCATTTATCCTGAGTTACATACAATGTTGCAAAATCTCCATATGATCACTAGTAACTGGCTCTTTAACCAATAGACATTGTTTTTCCATGTAGCATGTCAAATGCCTTAACTATACTTGTTGAACAGTACAGGCTTCTGTCTCATTATTATGACCTCTTTCAGTCTCATTCAATAATTCAGAGCATCCCAACCAGAATATATTACAGATGGAATATATTACAGATGTAACTGGGAGGAAATATCAATTTCTTCCAGCTTTAGAGAAGTCTTTTAAAAAGCATGAGAAGCTAGAACACATAGGTTGTGGTCTCCGAAAGTAAGCAAACTTATCTATTGAGTTTCATGTATATGCATATCATTCTCTATCCCAGAATATAAAGGAAATTGAGAAGTATTGCCCTACTGACCAAGTTACAGGATCAGATATGTAAATATTACAATAAGTAAGGAAATAATTAAATTAAAGAACAGTAGAAAATTAGGCAAAAGTCATGAAAATTTTCTAGAAAGCTCTTTAGATTTTCAAAATTAATTTAATCTTATATGGATAAAATTGTGGCCAGTAGAGATTAGTTTATTTCTGGGAGTATAAAGACACAAAGGAACGTAACATCAAACCTGAAGTGAAGGTCCCTTGTATCAAAATCCTAAAAGAAAATATAAATTTCTCATTTTAGCTTATGAGGAAGTTTATCATCCTCCCTGTGTTTAATAAGTTTCTAATTATAATTCTCTAAAAGAACCATAAACAGCATCTATATTTGTAAAGCTAAATAACATAAACTGTCAAACCTAAACTCCCCTCAGATGTTCATGGAACCCTCTGGGAGGGTTTCTTTAAAGCTTTTTTCTTCTCACTTTAGTTAGATGGAAGCCCCAACACATAAGAGAAACTTTACAGCTGCTCGAGTTTCTTAGATCCGGTGTTCTTCCCGCTCACACAGCCACTGCTACAGGTGTGGCTTCTGTGTCTACCATCTGTCCCAACTCTAGGATTGCCAAAGCATTGTCTCCCTCCGCAACACACTTCAACTGACCTCCTTTGTCTAAATAAAGCACTTGCGTGGAATGAGGGGATATGGAAGCTATCAGAATCCCAATTTGCTTTAGGAGGGATCACATTACATTTTTAAATGGATTTTCTTTAAACTTAAGTAACATAGGTCAGGATAATAAAGCCAAATGTCCTTGATATGGCATACAAAGTTCCCCATTCGGACTCAGCACCTCTTTAGTTTTGCTTCTGTCTTCCCTAATTTTAAACAATTCTCACCTGTTTAATGGTTTCCCCAAATATCTGTGCATCAAATTCTGGTGCATTTGTACACGTCTTTCTCGGCCAGCCTGATGGTTTATAAAAGATGTTTCCCCAAAACCTCACCCACTCACAGGCAAGGGTTTCAAAAGTGATTGAGCGGCAGGAGGCTACATCTGTGTGGACGGAAGAGATGGGTCATGACTGCTCGTGACATGAGAGGGTGTCTGTCCTTCCCTTCTCCTCCATTTTCTGGCTGCCACGACTTAAGCCACTTTCCTCCACAGTGGGCTCTGCCTCCATCTGCCCAGAACCCAGCCTACCAAAAACTGAAACCTTGAAAGAACAGAAGTGAAAACAAAATTCTTCTCCTTTAAATTTCCAATACAGAGCATCAGCTAACAGAAAGTGACCGAGACAACCAGCAATATCTTCCAACTTCATGGCGCCTTCAATTTCACCTCTTGAACTCTCAAAATTAATCACTCTTTCCGTATTTTACTTCTCTACTTACAGCATATTTAAAAGTACATTTATATCTAGCTCAACTATTAATCTAGGCTTTCAGTACAGATAATGTGGACTATGTTTTATCAACCAATGAAACTCAGATAATATTAGGCACAGGATAAGTATTTATTAAATTAAGTGAAAATCTTTCCTGTACTTTCCATTCAAGTATTCTTTAAAGCTTTGAAAGTCAAGTTATAAAGATTCTTATAATATATAACATTAACTTTGAAAAAAAACCAGTCTCAGCTCCTTATAAAACTCATAGCATATTTGCTCTGTGTAGTGAAGGAGAAATTTGTAATTGCAATTTCTATATTCAAAATCCACTTTTTATGTTGGTAATGACCAAAGACCACACAGGGTGCAGGGTAATAAGAGCCGAGAGAGGAATAGGGAAGGGTTGCAGAAAGAAAGACAGACATGCTGGTGCTGTGAGTAAACCTAGTACCCTGGGATGCTGAAACAGAAAGATCACAAGTTCGAGCCAGTGAAGGTGATTTAGCAACAGAGAGAGAGAGATCCTGTCTCAAAATAAAAAATAGGAAATACACTGGGTTGTGGCAATTTCCTGTGTTCAAGCCTCAATGCCAAAATATTCATCTTTATACAGGATGCCTACCAAAATGTCACTTCAATATTCATAAAAATAAGGAGAAATATTACTTCAATCTAATCAATTGTTAACACTGACAAATCCATATCAGTGTCTGGACAGAAATGAAAGTAAATGTACATTTGCAGCATTTCAGTTAGTGTCATAACGTGCCTCTACCTCACAAAATGGTTTATGCCTCATAAAATGGTTTATGCCTGAATACTATATTTTTAACTAAGTTCTTTATTGGTACATTTTATATACAGCTCACAGTCACACTCAACATTGGGGAATTTGTACCAGTATATTACATGAGTTAATTCTCATTTTGACCCATATCCCTACCCACCCCAACCCCCCACCCCTTCTATACATGCTATTTCTTTTTCTTTCTAATTCACATTTATTCTTTCCCCTCATTATGTTCCCCCACCACATTCCCTTTGAATATTTCCTATTTTACAAAATCTATCATATATTCTAGAACTCATTTACATCTACAGGTTCTCATACCAGGGAAAAGATATGGTATTTACTTATCTGTGCTCTATTTATTTCATTTATTAGTGTGTCCTCAAAGTGTATCCATTTGCACATAAATGAATGAAACTTGTCATTCTTTATGACAGAGTAAAACTCCAGTGTAGGGGTAAGTAACAGGAAGAAAAAATATGGTAATAAGAAAGGGAAACAAAGTGAGGGTTGTAGGATGGGTGGGGGAATAGAAAAAAAAATGAGAAATTGTGTCATGCACTCATACAAATTCTCAATATTATGTGTGATCAGGATGTGTATATATAATGTACTGATAAAGATTCAAAAATATCTTTGTATTTTGATTTTTAACTAAAATGAATTTTTAAATCAAAAATTCAAAAATATCACTGAGATGCAGAAAATAAAGTGAAATACTTTATTTTATATGTGCTCTTAATTCTTTTTGTGAGGTTCCCAATACAAAAGGTATAAAAATTTTTTTACCTAAAGGTATTTTAAAAATTTAATTTATATTGACGTTTTCTTCATCACATTCTCTACAAAACAGCAAATTATGTTTTGATTTTATAATTTTCAAATTTCTCTGGTTAAATATTCTCACCAAGCCCACTTTCTACTAACAGAATTTTACCATTGTAGTTTCCAGTTGCACTACAATAAATGATTCTGATAGAAAAACATATTCCAGCCAGGCGTGGTGGCTGACGCCTGTAATCCCAGCACTCAGGAGGCAGAGGCAGGAGGATTGCTGAGTTCGAGGCTTGCCTGGGCTACATAGTGAGCTCAGGGCCAGCCTGAACTACAAAGTGAGACCCTGCCTCAAAAAAAATATTCCAACACAATAAATGGAAATAAACTCTCTTTATACTGTGTGTGTGTGAAAGTTTATAAAAACCTGAAAGGTTAGACTTTGCAAACCAGTACAACTCTTTCCTTAACACTACTGTATAGGATTTATATAATACAATGACTCAAAGACCATTTTAAGAATGTTTTATATCAATTTAAGTGCAATAGAAGTCTTTATGGTTTCTTAACACTTAAAAGTCACACCTAAAAGTGAAGAAGGGGAGGAATTAAGTCCATACAAAAACATAAGTAGATTATTTAATAAACTCTTACTGATCACATATTATCTCAATGAAACAGGAGAATTTATAATCATGAGTTGATAAAAGTTGGGAAGTGTTTCACTGCAACAGGACAAAACTGGCTGGAGCCAAATGAATTTTTAAAAGCCCCTTTCAGCTCAGTTTTTCAGTGATTCTCCATGACTGCACCAACTGTTGGGAATATAAAAAATCATAGGATTCACACAGCTGACACGCCATTAGAGAGATTACTTAGATGACTCATGGTTTAAGCTTACTATGTTTCAGTAGAAAATAAGCTGATCTCATTCTTGATGTTTTTCATGTGATGAGAGATTTTAATAATTTGGTACATTTAAAAACCACTAATTTGTGAAATAAGATGCTACCCAGGGTTTTCAGCATTACACTAAAACTAAATGGGGTTTTATTGCCATAAATCTAACGAAAAAGTTGTTTGGGGAAAATACATGACCATCGCAATACGTAATGATACATGCAAATTCTAGCAGGTAAGACAATGAGAGACGAAGTCACTCCCCAAATAGGAGGGAGGCTAAACAAACCTGACATCCTAAATCCTTAGCAAAAATCAAAGTCAAGTGCAGAATTAAAAGACGCCATTTCTACACCTGTGACACTAGACACTGGGCTGTTTCTAGGGCAGCTCTCAGTGCAGCGAAAGGAGCCAGACTGCCCTGGCTTGGGGGACTAAGTGATAAATGCTCTGTCAGCAGGGTCTCCCTCTCCAAACCTAGAAACGCCTTTCATTACACTCCCAGTGACAGTTGGTTACCAAATCTCGATAATCAAACGAAAGCCTACTCTTATTAAAAGTTTAGAGATCCATTGAAAGTGTCAAAAAATAACTCGACAAGTGTTATTTGCAGTGCGATGAGATTGTAAATGGTTGACCACACAACGTGACTGTGGGGCTGAGCGCTAGCTTTATTTCTTTTTAATTATGGAAACAGGATTGGTTAAGGAGGATATCTCAAGAGAACTGAGAATGTGTTTAGCTAGCTTTTCAGTTGTGTAATAAATATATTTTCTAACAAACAACTGTGAGTGAACAGTGCTTGAGAACATAGAGCTAAGTTAACCTACATACCAATTATATAGGTATTACAGAAACTTATTACCTCTGTTTTCAGATTTTTTATTGGTCTTTATTTAAATGACTGCATAATAAAATATTCCTATTAAAACATCACTGGTAAAGAAGCCACCAATAAATATTTGTTACCTACTGTAAGCATAGATATTTAGTATAACATGTGAAGGATTAGAAATCTATAACTTGACGTGCCGGACGTGGTGGCTCTTGCCTGTAATCCCAGCACTCGGGAGGCAGAGACGGGAGGATTGCTGATTTCGCGGCGGCTTGCCTGGGCACCATAGTGAGCTCAGGGCCAGCCTGAACTACAAAGCGAGACCCTGCCTCAAAAAGCAAGAAAAAAAAAAAAAAGAAATCTATAACTTGAAGTATGAAACTAAAAAAAATAGAATAAATTAATTTACATAATTGATTTAGTATCAAAACTATATTCCCCAATTTTATTTTTACCATAAAAAAGTAATTGCTGCTCATATAATGGAATGTATTACAAAATAATTTGTCCTTACATAGTTTGAATGTTGTACATTAAATTATATTACCTAGAGGTAATGGGCATATGCAATATGTACATGTATACAACAGGTTTTCTTACATACTAGCGGTTCTTAAGAATCACTCAGGTGAGACTTTGCTTCTTTATTTGTTATACTTAATTATATTAATATTTTTAGAGATCAGATCTGCTCAAGAGTGAAGATTAAATTCAGATAGAAAATGCCAGTGTGTACAGGCTCTTAATGATCACACAGCTATAAATTAACTATCTTGTATTACAGTAAGAGATCAGAAAAGGAGCGGTAGGAGAAAGGCTGTATTAGTATTCACAATTTCTTTGCAATGAAGTTCCATGTCACAAGCGCATTAGTGAGTTGACAACAATTTTCTAAGTTTGTATTTTTCTACATCAAAATAGAATTTTGATGTAGAATAGGCACAGGAAATTATTAACAATATTAATTTAGGAGTCATAAAACCAGCTTGCATGCCAAATAAGAATAGATATGGCAGATGAGATTTTTTAAAATATATATTTTTAATTCAAGTTATCTCCTGCCAAAAAGATCTCAGGTTGAGTGTAGTAACAGAAAACACCAAGGATTTTGTTGTGTCAATAGAGAAGAAAATCTACATAATGTGAATTGTATTCAGCATGTAGTAAATGCCCAAGAATAGTACCTATGATAAAGATGATAGAAAGTGAATATGTGTTAGCACTGTATGTCTTTTCAAAGAATCTTATAGGCCTAATTTCATTCCCTGTGATTAAGCATTTTCACTCAGAGAAGCTTTACCTGAAGAAATAATCACATATATGTGCTAAAATTTGTGACTTTCATAAAAAGTAAATAAAATTATGCTATTGTTGCAACATGAGTATTAAACAAATAGAAATAGTTAAATAAAACATAATTTATCCATAAAATGAAAGCCATGTAAATATGTTATATTATAAAGAATATTGGATAACAGGAAACATGTTTCAAGGCATATTATTAAATGGTAAAAATTTGTAGGCCTGAGATAGTTTAATTATATCTTGAATATATATAAATACTATATATTTGAATCTATTTGTATGTGTAAATATATGTACAAATTATATACATATATAGTATATAGAGGATATTTACATAAAATGAACAATTGCATCTGAGTAATTATTTGTCTATTTCCATTTTTCCTTCTATATATTTCAAGATTTATGTGTGACTATATTACCTTTACAATGTCAGTATCAGTTGCATTATGTACTAAAATAAGTTTCTAATAGATTATCAGTAGAACTAAGAAAAGTTTCACAGGAGTACACTGATGCTTGATTCAGCCTCTAAAGGATCATAGAATTATAAGCTAGAGTAAGAGCTAATGCTAGAATAAATATTGTATTCTGACTCAGAATCTATAGGTTTAGTGCTAAATACTTGAAAATACTTAAAAGTTCATGCCCACTGGATCTTCAAGTATTTCAGGATACTGGTTTACTAAATAAAGTAAACTACCTCTTTTTTTTAATTGAATTCTTTATTGGTACAATTTATATACATCTCAAAATCACATATAACATTGGGAAATTTGTACCAGTATATGCCACAAGTTAATTCTCATTTTTACCCATATCCCTACCCACCCCCTCCTCCCCCCTTTATACATGCTCTTTTATTTTCTTTCTGTATCATATTTATTCCTTCCCCTCATCACATTCCC
>PVIC010059817.1:0-10009 GCA_004025085.1 Thryonomys swinderianus | reverse complement strand
CTATGGTGCCCAGGCAAGCCGCCATGAACTCAGCAATCCTCCTGTCTCTGCCTCCCGAGTGCTGGGATGACAGGCGTGAGCCACCACGCCCGGCATTGTGGTATGCGGTGTTGATTGTTGGTGGGCGTGTCTCCACGCCCAGCATTATATGTGGTTACCGGGGATCGAACTCAGGACCTTGCGCTTGCAAGGCAGGCGCCGGAACCACTGAGCTAACCCTCCGGCCCCATTCATACGATTTTTAAAATTACATGTTTAGACTCAGGAAGTTCTTTTCTAGTATTCTAGACAAATGAAATAATGAACAGTTCAAAGGATTTAGTACAGAATTATTGTAGGAAGGAAAAATTAGAATCTAACAAAAGTCCAACAAGAAAAGAATGTGTTTTAAAAAGCAGCTATGATCTATCCATGTGCCAGCATGTTATACAGTAATTTAAATTAGGGTTTCCAAATTGTAATGGCAGTTAAGTTGTTTCAAATTTAAGGATAGTGAAAAAAGCAAGAGAGCATTCTGTACATAACATGACCTCAACTTTCTTTTTAAATATTTTAATATCGGTCAAAAAAACTGTACATGAATACACACAAAGGCTGACAATTGTTATCTCTAGGTGTTGAGATTTTCGTATAGTTTGTTCTGTGCTGTCAATTCTCTGCAGTGACCATATGTTACTTTCATAATCAGAAAATGCAATAAAAGGTATTTTGAAAGTGTCTCTGAAAATATAACATAAGAAAGGAGAACTTGTCAGCTTAATTTCTAGTTGGCAAGTGACAGAGAACATTTGCCAGGTGTTTCTGTAGCTGGCCCTGGAATCCAAGAATGGAGTGTCAGGACCCTTCTGGCCTTATCTGTCTCCCTAATTGAAAGAGGAAGATGTTGAGAGAATGTAACAGTCTTTCAGAACAGATGTCTGAGGGGAGGAGATAAAATAATTAACAGGGTAAAGTAAAGGGAAAATTTTACTAACAATCCTTATCGTAATTTATTCCAATTCAAGATTCTTAGACCGAAGCACTTCTTTTGTAAAAACCTGGCATACTAACTAAACCCCCGAATGCACGGTGTTAATATTTGTGTTTTCTAGTTAACAAGTAAAGAGTTACCTACAAAAGCTGAAAGTTATAATCATGAGAGAGGTCTCATTTCTTCCTTGGAGCCTGGTTAGGAAAGAGTTAAATCTGACAATTAAAAGATTGAAAAGAAAGGGCTGGGGATTTAGCTCAAGTGGGACCTCACCAGCCTTGGATGCACATGGGCCTGAGTTCCATCCCCAGTACCACAAAAAAAAAAAAAGAAAGGGAAGATGACACATTCTGAGTTACACGACTCACCCCATCGAAGAGCAACTTTGCATGAAAAGTACCAAAGAATCTTAGTGAAGCATCAATATTAATTTGGTATGATGATTGGTAGAGAGAACAAGGGGACAAAAACAATTCTCGTATACTATTTGCTAACTGAATACTGAACTAGAACTCCAGTTACTTCCTATTAAATTGAGCATGCAACATGTCTTCTTCTTGGTTGCTGGGCAAATGAAAGCAGAATGAGGTTCCGTTCAGGTGACTGGAAGAGGGCAGAACCGAGATTTTCTACCATATCCATAGTACCTCAGGAGTTAAGCATTTCCACACTCAAAGGGGGGAATCTTCTTGGTGAGTTTAATCCTCCATAATGAAGAGTACAGGTTCAGGCTGGAGATTTAGCTCAGTGGTTCCAGTGCCTGCCTAGCAAACACAAGGTCCCTGGTTCAATCCCCACAAACCACATACCACAGTATTGAGCGTGATGACTCACGCCTGTAATCCCAGCACTCTGGAGGCGGAGGCAGGAGGATTGCTGAGTTCGAGGATTGCCTGGAATACATAGTGAGCTCAGGGTGAACCTGAACTACAAAGTGAGACCCTGTTTCCAAAAAAAAAAAGAAAAAGTACAGGTTCAAAACTGATGGATTCTTCTCATTTGTACGAGGATGCCAAAAAAAGGATATAAATACTATTTATAAGTATATACTTTTAAATATATGTGCTGTATACAAGTATATAAACTTTTACATATATATATTCATCCCTGAGCTTTTCGTCTATCTTGGTGGTGGCCCAGGTAGAAATGCTGAACCGTCTATAGAAAAGGAAAGGAGGGATGTCACAGGTTGGTACACTGTATCTAATTTGTCACACGTCTCCCAGGGCTAAATAAGTCAAATGGCACATAGGACACCTGCTGTACATAATGGACCTGGCAACTGAACCGAGGCACTGACTGGGAGAGATAGCAAGGAGTCAGCAGAAAACACATTTGCATATTCACACTCATCCTTTCCTGTTTCGTCTCTGTACCCAGGGGCACTCCACCACTAAGCTACATTTCCAAAGAGATGCCATTGGATGTGGGACTTAAAAGACGAGGACTAGGGATTAGCTAATTAAAAAAAAAAAAAAAAAAGAACAACCATGAAGACAGACCTGACAGACAGACAAAGGGTAAATGATGAGAGGTAAAATTTATAAGTACCATGTGCCAGACACCACACTAGGTGCTTTGTTTAAGTTGTATTTCTTCTTTCACTTAGTAGCAATTTATTGCCCACATGCTATACTCATAAAAATGCACTGAAGTCTTAATCTTCCAAATATTCTCATGACAACACCGAGGCACACAGAGACACAGGGATCCCCCAAAGCTGCAGATAGTAAGAGTTGGAGACAGATTTGAATTCTGACTCTCAGCCAGGGACAGTGGCACACGTGTGTAATTCCAGATACTTGGGAGACTGAGGGAGGAGAATGGCGAATTTGAGATCAGCCTGGAAATTTAAGGTGATCCTGTCACCAAATGACAAAAAGGGAGGACTGCGGGACAGCACCCCTGGTTTCAACCTTCAATATCACAAATATAAATAAATGAATAGAACCAGAGATTTGGCTCAGTGGTTCCGATGCCTGCTTCGAAAGCGCAGTGGTCCTCAATTTGATCCCCAGTAACCACATACAATGCTGGGCGTGGAGACTCACACCCACCAGCCATCAATACCATATACCAGAGTGCCGGGCGTGGTGGCTCACGCCTGTCATCCCAGCACTCGGGAGGCAGAGACAGGAGGATTGCTGAGTTCGCGGAGGCTTGCCTGGGCTCCATAGTGAGCTCAAGGCCAGCCTGAACTACAAAGCGAGACCCTGTCTCAAAAATAAATAAATAAGTAAATACGTAAATAAATAAATAAATAAATATTCTAACTCTCTCCTAAACAAATGTCTTACACTCTGCCTCTCCAGCTGGATTTTAGAGGGACACAGGCATGTTTGGGAAATGGAGTATCAGGCTTGGCTGGAATACGTAAGGGAATATGGCAGGTGGGGGCTTAGTTGAAAAGCAGCAGCAGAAAATCTGCGGGACGTTCCACTGTTTCGCCTGTTATGTCTTTTCATATCCAATCATTTGCTTTGGATTTTTGAAAAAGAGAATGATTCCTTCTTTGTGCCTTTCCAAGAGGATCCTGGACCAGGTACAGTAATTTTTTAAAGCTTTCTAAAACTTCTGGCTGCCATGAAGTTGAGGGGGAAGAGAAAAAAAAGAAACTTGCTTCTCAGTGCAGACACGTTTTTGCAATTCATTTAAAACATGGATCGTGAATATTTATGACGCAGCTCTCCGGCTCGTATGCCAGAGCGGGACCAACGACAAGGGAGCACCTTTGTGAAGCGAGCGTGGAAGAGCGCGCAGTCGGAAACAGTAGCTGGCCAGGCGTGGCGGTGGGCAGCTCCCGTCTCAGCACCAAGAGCGAGCTGTGCGTCACGCTGCGGCCCGCCGCTGAAGGCGCGAGGGTGCAAGGTGTCAGCCGAGCGGCGCCTTGACTACTTAGGGCGACCCCGTCTCAAAATGAAAAATTGACAAGGACTGGGTATACAGCTCAGTGCAAAGGTCTTGAGTTCAGTCCCCCGTAGAGGAATGAAGGGAAGACCGGGGTGTCCGTGGGGACGTCACTGAGTACTACAGGGGAACGGTCAGTTCAGGAGATTTGTATTACGCCATCCGTCCCCCAAATGACCTACCTTACTGATAATGGAAAAAAGAAAGAATTGTATCCTGTACTGAGATCAGAAATTCTACTTTAGGGGCTGGGGATTTAGCTCAGTGGTTCCAGTGCCTGCCTCAAAAGCACAAGGTCGTGAGCTCAATCACCAGTACCATATACCACATACACACACACAAAAGTACCTTAAATTGATAAAAGTTAATGTGTGAGCAATTATTTAATTTCTCCCTACTATCAAAGCGTTACAATTAATTTAATGAGCTCTAATAGACATAACTGAAAACAAAAATTTGCTATGAAATGGCAGTATCATTTTATATGACTTAAAAACCTAATAATCCTTATGTATTTCTTGAAGTTATATAGTATGTTACATGTCCAGGCATGTTATAAGTTACGTATAGTTTTCCCTTTCCGAAATGAAATTTATGTTTCTAATTATTAATAAAATACGGTGAGACATTTGGAAACACTATAGTACTCCTTACTAATCAGTAATTAACCCAGGCTTCCGACCCTGCACAATGGAGGCTCAGTTCTTGTGCGCCTTCAGAGGATTTTCTTGCCTCCACGAAAATATTCCGTTGAAAGTAGGAAATATTCAAAGGGAAAGTGGTAGGGGAAAGTAATGAGGGGAAAGAATAAATATGACTTAAAAAGAAAAAGAAAGTGCATGTATATAGGGGTGGGGGGTTGTAGGGTGGGTAGGGATATGGGTAAGAATGAGAATTAATTCGTGTCATTTGCTGGTACAAATTCCCCGGTGTTGAGTGTGATTGTAAACTGTATGTAAAATGTACCAATAAAAAATTCAGTTTAAAAAATATTCCATTGATATAAATATTAACCTTCATTAATGTGAAGGTACTGTTTAATTTTTGAAAAATGTGTATTTAATTCAACATAGAAAGCAATAGTGTTCTGAAATATTTCTGGTTAAAAAAATGGTATATATTACTATTTTATACTACTTGGTTTTGTTTTTGTTTTTGTATTTTGGCAGTACCGGGGATCAAACTCGGGCCCTTGTGCTTCCAAAGTAGACACTGTACCACTTGAGCTAAATCCCCGGCAATACTACTATTTTAGATACTGCAAGGCCAATTTAAGAGACCAAAGAATACTAGATGAATGTTTCTAGTCTTGTACACTACTCTTTGCACCGGGGGAGCGCCAACACATTATCAAACATCACTGCGAGCTAAAAGAGGCTGGAAGCCACATGGGATTTAGAAGTTCTGCGTGCTGTGGGCATAGCCTGGGGCAGAGTGTTTGTCCCACATGCACAGAGCCCTGAGTTCTGCCCAAGAACCAAAATACAGGAAAGAAAAGAGAGAAGAAAGAAAGAAAGAAAGAAAGAAAGAAAGAAAGAAAGAAAGAAAGAAAGAAAGAAAGAAAGAAAGAAAGAAAGAAAGAAAGAAAGAAAGAAAGAGAGAGAGAGAGAGAGAGAGAGGAAGGAAGGAAGGAAGGAAGGAAGGAAGGAAGGAAGGAAGGAAGGAAGGAAGGAAGGAAGGAAGGAAATACCACCAATTTTTTTCAGTTTGTTACCTATACTTCTCCTCTTGGTGGATTTTCTGCTTGAATTTTGTACTAATTCAGAGGTTCCATCATTCTAATGAGCAGTATCTCCTCCAACCAAAGCAAAGAAAGAAATCAGAAAGGATGAATAACGTTGGAATTTATTTCTCAGGTTGTATAAAGAGAAAGGGCTTCCTACTACTTTAACAGAAAAGAAAGGCTCTTGTTACTCAAAGGCAAGGGAAAGGAGAATGGGAAGAAGCAAAGCAAATGAAGTCTGCCCTTTGGCAGAGTGACCTGAGGAGGGACCTCTGTATGCACGCTGGATTGTTTTGAATGATGTGAATCTTTACTCCAGTCTCCTGAGGAACAGGACGCTGAGTTTCATCCTGGTTAGTAGTCACTAGTTACAGAGCAGATTCTGAGAGCAGTCGGAACAAAAGATCTCTGCCCTGTGTCAGGGGGAGGGGCACTGCCTCAAAACTAACAATCTCTGCTCACATGCTTTTCAGGTTTCCTTCCCTTATCTGGCTTCCTTCTGAAACTCTCACCTTGTATAGATCCTTAAAGCTTGGATTTTGTATTTCCTTTGGTAATAGCTTATCTACTATTTGGATTCAGCTCATCGCTTTCTTTCTTTCTTTCTTTCTTTCTTTCTTTCTTTCTTTCTTTCTTTCTTTCTTTCTTTCTTTCTTTCTTTCTTTCTTTCTTTCTGTCTGTCTGTCTCTGTCTTTCTTTTCTTTTTTTGAGAGGAGGGTCTCTTTTTTTTTGCCCAGCCTGGCCTTGAACTCCTAGGCTTGAAGGATCTTCCTGTCTAATCCTGCCCTGGAGCTAGGACTGCCATTCTTCTACTGTTCACTTCCACAGGAAACTGATACCTAGAGTAACTTCACCCTTTGACTTGCTGTGAGTGATGACGATGTGAGGGGAATGGCTCATTATCTAGTGTATTTGCAAAACCGTACTTCAAATTGAAATAGAAGGAAAATTACAATCCCCCAAATTCCACCTCTTAAACTAACTTAACAAAAGGTATTCCGAGCATCTGAAAGGAACAGACACCTTTCAGGGGAAGTACAAGCAGCTAAGAAGTATACCAAGAAATGCTCACTATCACTGGCCATTCAAGAGATGCAGATGAAAACAACTCTGAGATTTCATCTCACTCCACAAAGAATGGCTGCTATCTCAGAATTAGCCAGCAACAAATGCTGGCGAGGTTGTGGAGAAAAAGGAACCCTCCTCCACTGTTGGTGTCAATGTAGACTAGTACAACCACTATGGAGATAAGTGTAGAGATTCCTCAAAACACTAGGATTAGAGGTCCCATTTGACCTTGCTATTCTGCTGCTGGGGATATACACAAAAGAATTACAAGATTCCTATCACAGTGACATACATGCACCCATGTTTATAGTAGCTCAGTTTGTGATACCTAAATCTTGAAAACAACCTAAATGCTCATCAACTCTAGACTGGATAAAGAAGATCTGGGTTTTTTTTAATAAAATGGAGTATTACTCTGCCATAAAGAATGAAGATATTGAATTATTTATACTCAAATGGACGTACCTACAGGACATATACATAAGTGAAATAAATAGGTCACAGATGTGCAAATATCATATATTTTCTCTGATATGAGAAACTGAAGTTATAAATTTGTTCTAGAATGCATAATTGATATTGTGAAATAGTAAATATTCAAAGGGTAATGGGGCTTAGAGGTAAATAATGAAGAAAGAAAAAAAATGTTTAAAAAAAGGAAACAATGTGTATATAGGGGTGGGGGGAGGTAGGGTGGGTAGGGGAGGGGGGAATGAGAATTAAGTTGTGTCACATACTGGTACAAATTCTCAATGTGGAGTATAACTGTGTATATATAATACACCAATAAAATGATTAAAAGATTAAAGAAAAGGAAAGGGACTTTGTCCGAATCATTTTGTTCCTATAGGCTTCAATTTTACTAATCTGCAAGATGTGAGACATAATGTATGATGTTTCTTCTACTGAACAACTCTATGATTTTAATGAACAAACTATTTTACTTTTTTAATTTGATGTTTCAGGAAGATATATATATATTTTTTTTTTGAGAGAGGGTCTCGTTTTGTAGTTCAGGCTGGCCCTCAGCTCACTATGTATTCCAGGCAAGCCTTGAACTCAGCAATCCTCCTGCCTCTGCTTCCCAAGTGCTGGGATGACAGGCGTGAGCCACCACGCCCGGCACTGTGGTATGTGGTATTGATTGCTGGTGGGCGTGACTCACCACACCCAGCATTCTGTGTGGTTACCGGGATCGAACTCAGGACCTTGTGCTTGTGAGGCAGGCGCTGGAACCACTGAGCTAAATCTCTGGCCCAGGAAGATATATTTTAAATAAAATTAAAGGAAAAATCAGGCTGGAGATTTAGCTCAGTGGTTCTAGCACCTGCCTAGCAAACACAAGGTCCCTGGTTCAATCCCTGATAACCACATACAACAATATGGGGCGTGGTGACTCACATCCGCCAGCAATCAGTACCACATACCACAGTGCGGGCCGTGGTGGCTCACGCCTGTAACCCCAGCACTCAGGAGGCAGAGGAAAGAGGGTTGCTGAGTTTGAGGCTTGCCTGACTTCACTAGCTCAGGGCCAGCCTGAACTACAGAGCAAGAACCTGTCTCAAAAAAAAAAAAAAAAAAAAAAAAAAAAAAAAAAAAAAAAAAAAAAAAAAAAAAAAAAAAAAAAAAAAAAAAAAAAAAACGTGTAAAGGAAATGTCGATTATATACACAGGCTGTTTTTTCTTATAGACATTTATAATGTATTTAATTTGCTTAAAATTCCCTTTCTATAATGATTTATATGATCCATGGTTCACAGTTCATTGAATATGACAAATTGGAATGTAATACTGTTTTTTTCTGGAAAATTTGATAAATTACACTTTTGTGTACATTCTGCTTGGTGGATAGCTGACAATCCATTGTTCTATGTTGCTAACAACCAATTTGATGAAACACTCACTTAAATTATTTTAAATTTTAATACCCTATACACCTTCACCATAAATCACTCTTTGCTTCTAGTCCTCAGAGTACTGAGCCATCTGTATTATTGTTCCCAAGCATCATCTGAAAATATTACTAAGTAACAAGGTAGGACTATATTCTTCCTGTGGCCATTGACATAAATTGCTTCTATATGGATCTCTTAAATTGTTTTTTTGAAATTAATAGTTTCATTTGGTAAGAAGAAAATATTATGTATAGAGTTAAGAGAATGCAAATACATGCCATTATACATATCAAACATAGATCAGGCGTGAGTGTAATGTCTTAGCCTACTTGTGCTGTTACGACAAAACACCTTATGAACAATACATTTGTCACTCACAGTTCAAGAGATGAACGTCCAAGATCAAGGTACTGGCAGATTCCGTGTCAGGTGAGAGCTCTCTGCCTTCAAGGGTCCTCAAATAACAAGGGGGCAAAGTAGAGCTGTGGGACCCCTGTTTTAGAAGGTCACTGATCCTATTCACCCTTGCAACCTACTCACCTCTCAAAACCCCACATTCTAGTATCAGTGTTTTGGTGAGTAGATTTCCACATGTGAATTTATGGACAGGACACAGACATTCACATCATAGCATGAAATGCCTACGCCTGCTTATCTAAGAAATGTACTGCCATTGGATGAATTTTCAGGGCAATGAGAAGAAAATTGAAGTCACGAGCAGAATTTCCATCTGTGGTTTACTTCTTGGTGAAAGGACAGTAAATATTTCCTGTAATATCCTATAGCTCTAATCACAGGCTGCAGAGTCAGCCATGCGTTGCAATCAACCCCCAACATAGGGCAGCTCCTGAATCATTAACCAAAGTGACCTTGGGGAGAAAGTGATTTCTCCTGTAAGTACCCTTTTCTGGTGTGAAAATGGAAATAATGTTTTTATCCATTGGAGACTTATTGGCTTTAAATGAGATCATACACACACACACGTACAAAGAAATCTGCCATGTAGAAGCAATTCAATGAGCAGCAGTGGTACAGCTGCCACTTTTATACCCCTTTCCCAGTGCAATATTGTCATTGTGATTACCTGTCAAAAGGTGAGAAAGAAAAGTGAGCAGATAATCATCTGGTAGTTGCTTAGTGTGAAGACCTAAACTAGCAATAGCGGAAGCATGATTTCTGTTTTGTTTTCATGGTTTTGGTCATGAACCAGCTTTTAGTTAAACATTCCCTTAAAAACACAGGTCCTTAATGAGTTCTAGAAAGTAGGACAGCTTTTATAGAGTGGAATATTTCTATAGGAAACTTGGTGTGGGAATGGGATGAGGGGAAGGAATAAATATGATACAGAAAGAAAATAAAAGAGCATGTATAAGGGGGGAGGAGGGGGGAGTGGGTAGGGATATGGGTAAAAATGAGAATTAACTTGTGGCATATACTGGTACAAAT
>PVIC010059816.1:0-10007 GCA_004025085.1 Thryonomys swinderianus | reverse complement strand
GGCACCATAGTGAGCTCAGGGCCAGCCTGAACTACAAAGTGAGACCCTGTCTCCAAAAAGCAAAAAAAAAAAAAAAAAAAAATCCATGTTTGGGGTACTAAGGCAGGCTTGTAGTTTTTCACTAACACTTTGTCCTAAGACATAGGCCTGTAATCACCTTGGTGCAAAAAAGAAGAAAATGTATCCCTGCCTGAAGACATATTTCCCTCTGTGTTGAAAAAATGTAATAATGCAGATTTTATCAGGATAAGGCTTCTCATAGAAGTTAGGTAGAGCTTTGCTGTCACCTAGTGGACATTCCCTGAGATATAGTAGTGTATAGTCTTTAATGTGAATGGGAACACCTATGAGTGCTCTTGTAGTCCCATAAAGAATCCCATCTCTTCCAGCCACCCTCTTGCCCAAACAACTCCAGCCCCCAGGTCTGTGGATAGTGCAGCTAAAATTGTTTCAAGACACTCCCCAGGGGACTCTAAAGTATGTACCTGGTTAATAAGAAACTTAGCAGTGACATTTTGAACATCCTGGTTGCATAACCAGGATGTTTAAGAAACAGGTGGGTGTGGGCTTTCAGGTATCAAACAGAAGGCACCGGTAGTGTGAGCATCCAGAATCTGCTGTCTTTAAGAGAACAGTTTTCTTAGGAACTGGGTTTTGTTTTAGTTTGTACAAAATATAGGAGGAAGTTAGAGTTTAAGGAACCCATTGCTAAGCTATGAGAGAACATTACATACAAGAAACCCAGGCTCACAATTATATTGATTGCACTAGAGACAGAATCACAGAGAAACAATGACTCGAGACCTACAGGGCAATCTCCTACTTTGTATTGTGACCTCGCACTCTCGATAAAGTGGTCCACTGGGGAGAGTTTTTAGTCATACTCCCACTATTTGGGGTAAATAGCAGTCTCTCTTGGTCTCTGTGTCCTTGTCTGGAAAATGAAAACAGTAGTCCCTGCTCTGTTCACCTCAAAGAAGTACTTTGAGAATAAGTGCATTACTGAAGGTAAAAGTGCACTGTAACCTCTAAAATGCTATAAATGTGAGAGCTGATTTTGATTGCTCAAAGATGCAAATCAGGCCAGCCTGATTGAAGATGACAAGGTCACCTTGGCATATGACCAAGGTACAAACCTCTCCTTCCTTGTCGGCAAGTTGATTTAGTGAGCTTTGTTTCCTGAGATTCTGTGGAGAGAAAGATCCTTTTTTTCCTTACTGCCAGAGTCATTTGTCTGAAACATAAATCTGCCCATGTTTCTCTGGCTCCTGCTCCCGTCAGGTCTCAGCTCAAATGTCAGCTCCATGGAGGGTTTTCCGTGGCCCTCCTCTTCCTACTGCTGAAGGTTCCCTGCTTGGACCTGGATAGTTTTGTAAGAAAAGAAGGAATTCATGAAGGAGAGTGCAAAGAAAGAAGGCAGGAAGAAAAAAAGGGAGGGAGGGACAGAGAAAGGAAAGAAGCCAATATTTTAAAATAGAGAGATGTCCCTTGAATCGCAAAATTTCTCCTGAAATATAAAAGCCCTTTCCCTACATCTTCTCTTTGATGGCCTATGAGGACCATCACTGGTTGAAGGCACTGAAATCTCACACTCAAAAGTCCCAAAGGAAAATAAATACAACCCAAAAAGTACTTATCATTCTACTTCTGTGTGTGTGTGTGTGTGTGTGTGTGTGTGTGGTGTGTCTTCTTTCCAATCCACTATCTGTCCCAACAAGAAAAGTCTGCACCCTCCCTGAGATTAATTGCAGAATTATGAGACAGAAACTCAGCTCCACACACTACCAGCACTCTCCCAAGAAACCTCACCAAGTCTTAACAGTTACAGCCACAACTTCTGCTGACGGGGGTCACCCTGGAAGCTGATCTGCATAAGGCTTTTAACCTTGCTCACTCAAGAAAACTGCTAAGACAAATGATGGTGTCAAAAGCGAGCTCATTAAATTTTTGCACCACTCTGTGGCAGACCCTCGCTTCCTCAGGCACTTACACTGCTCAGAGATGCTGGCTTTCTCTCAAAGGCTCAGTCCTCGCACTCTGGGACCACTCCTTAGACACAAGAGACAAAGGTATTCACTGACGAACAGCAATGGAACAGCACTTGTCCTCGGCTGTCTACCTCCTGATACATAGCTGTACTAGGCTGGGTTCCCCTGCATCCAAAGACAAGGAATTCAAAGCAAGAAGCACTTCAGAGGCAAGTCCAGAAACTACTAATAGGGAGTATAAATGAGAAAAGGGAAAGTAACCAGTAGACAGTCCATCCCCAGCAGTGACCACTGTGGGACACTGGAGCTCAAAGCCTCTGAAAAACCCTAGGAGACCGAGATGAGCGTCAGGGGCCTCTATTCTACTTTTTAGAGGTATATAGGCTGAGATATTTATCCTGTAAACTACATATGTCATCTTCATCATTGGCTAAGGCTATTCTAGGGCCATTTGTGTCAGGCACTTCTGACCTGTCTTGACCTTCTGATCCCTCTGCAGAGCACAGTATGTGCCAGCAGAACAACACAAGGGCTCAAGAGCAGGCACTGCTAGTGTGGTAGTCAGCTTTCTGTCTCTGTGACTAAACACCTGAAAAAATTAACTTAAATGTGCATGCTTAAATTGGCCCATAGTTTCAGTCAACAGTTGGTCTGCTTTGGGACCTTCAGGAGAGGCAATATTATGGTATAAGAACATGATGGAGAAAAATCACTTACCTCATGATGACCGAGAGAGAGAGAGAGAGAGAGAGAGAGAGAGAGAGAGAATGTGTGTGTGTGTGTGTGTGTGTGTGTGTGTGTGTGTGCTGGAAGGGGATGAGATACAGTACCCAAAGACCCACTCCCTTCAACTAGGTCCCAGCCCTTATGTCTCCATCAGTTTGAATAACCTATCAATTTATGAACCAACACAGCAATGAATTAATCTTGAATTAACCTATTAAAGAAATCAGTGCCCTCATGATCCGTGCTCTGCTTACAAGCACCAGTTGTGAATATTGCTGCACTAAAGATGACTAAGCCTTCAACATATGTCCTTCTGGGGAACATTCCAGACTCTAACCATGATACTTAGCAAATGCTACAAGTCTTTCCTCCCGTGCCCCTCCCTAAGAGGACAGAGCATCACTCTTGCTCTTGGAAGGTAGTTGTGAATATGGGATATGGAAATGGAAGGAATATGGAAATCAGAAGGACCAGGAGAGGAATCAGTAAGACTAGGAATCAGTAAGGCTAGAAGACTATGACAATTCAATACCATTCACAGAAATTAAGTACATCTAGAACAGTGTGATGCCTTTATTACCTTTATTCTGATGAAAATGAAGTAAATTATTTCTCTGTATTTTAAAAACTACCCAAGAAAAGGCTGATCATGTTAATTTCCCTTAGTTAGGCCCCAAAAATCTTCAGACTGGAGTCACGTAAAGGAGAAATGCTAAAAATGGGAGAAATAGGCTTTTAACTCTAAGCCAGCTGTTCATATCTTTGTCAGGGTCCACTTGGGACCTGATATGTTGAAATACCATGGTTTCTAAGGCAAATTTCTCCTCCCGCAAAATCTTCCCAGAATACCCATGCGCATTGTTCTTTTTTTGTGGCAGGAAGCCCAGGCCTTATGGTGGGGTTAATTTTGATCATTTATCATTGGAACATTCTTCATTCAAGTGCTAATTTTTACATCTCACTGTCACTTCAAAGAAGTTCAACAGATGTTCTCAGTAAGTATTTGATATTTTCTTTACAAAGATGCTCAGCTCTGTCAGTTGCTAGAAGGTTTCACTTTATATCAAAATTCTAGCCTTAACACAATTCTCCACCTCTTCCTGGCCACCAATATCTCAAGAGTCACTGAATTTCCATTAGATCTAAAGAACAGTCCTGAGGCTGCGGCAGAAAAAAGCCCCTTGATTAGAGAGCCCAGCCAGCAGAGTCTAATTCCAGATTCCTGCCTTCGGTGCCAGTCAGTAGCCATATCCTGCAACTGATGTACCTGTGGCTGATGAAGCACTGGGGTTAGAGGGCTGGGAAGGTTGTATGAGAAACTGCTGGCAAGAAACTCTAGCAAAGTGAAACAGATAGAAAAGCGAAGGAATGATTGTACTGCAACACAATATATGTGTGAATAACAACTCACACTGGGAGGAATCAGTAAGACTGGCTTATTACTTAGATGTGGAGGAGGAGGGAGACCCCCATCACCAGATAAAGGGCTTGGATGAATAGAATGGTGGGGAAACAGTGGAAGTAAGTAATAAAGGGCATGGAGCCTACTGGGCAGAATGGTGTAGGAAGGTGGGAGGGAAAGTAAAGCTCAGTAGGTCTGTTCATTCTCTCATTCAACTGGTGCCCTCCTTGTGCCAGATACTATGCTGGGAATAAAATAGGAAGCCACACAAACTATTGGTCTTCATGGAGCTAACATTCTTTTGGAAGGGGACAGAAAATAAATAGGGATATTAACAAGTAAAAACGATCTTTTCATAGAGCATGGGGGTACTTTGGTTTGGCAGTGTTCAACAGATAAAGTAACAAAAGTTGGAAAAACTATGGACACAGTCGCGTAAGGGAGAAAGGAGTTCTCAGCCCTGGGTTCATTGAGGAACACTTGGAAAGGCTTTGAAAAGCTACATTCATGCCTAATGATAGGTTATGTAGCATACCAAAATGCAGCAAATAAGAAAATCTTGTGGACTGAGCTTTACTGAAACTATAACCTTTTGCACATCAAATGGTTCCATCAGGAAAATAGAAAGACAGAGTGGGACCAAATATTTGCAAGTTATATCTTTTATAATAGAATTTTTTCCAGAATAGATAATCAAAACTATGAGTCACAAATAAAAAACAATCCAGTGTTAGAAATTGTCAGAGTGTTGAGAATAGATGTTTCCCTAGAAAAGATATGCAAACGGACATGACAAACATGATAAGATGTTCAGTATCACTAATCACGAAAGAAATGTGAACTGCAATGAAATACTACTTCACAGTCACCCAAATTTCTATAATCAACAAAGTATACAATAACAAGTGTCAGCAGAGATGTGTAGAATTTGGAATACTCATACATCGCTGCTGGAGAAGTAAAATGATACAGTTCCTTTGGAAAACAGTTTGGCAGTTCCTCAAAATGTTAATCACAGAGTTAGCACATGACCTAAAAGTTCCATTCTGAGATATGTATCTAGGCAAGAAAAAAAAATCACTTCTATATACTAAGACTTGTATATGAATATCCATAGCAGCATTATTTACAAGAGCTACAAAGTGGAAACAATCCAAATGCTATCAACTGGTGAACAGATAAAGAAATATCCATATACTATTTAGCAAGGAAAAGGATTGCAGGGTTGGTACTTGTTATTGCACAGAGGATCCTAGAAAGCAGCATGCTCAGTGAAACAAGTCAGTGATGAGGAAACACACACGGTGGCCTCATGGTGTCTACAACAAGGAATTCATATCAAACCACAGGGACCAAAATCCATGTTGAGAATCAAGATGTGCCATGTATAGTACAAATGCTCGATGTTGAATGCACTTATAATGAGTGTATAAAATGTGCCAATAGCCGGGCATGGTGGCTCACGCCTGTAATCCCAGCATTCGGGAGGCAGAGATAGGAGGATTGCTGAGTTCAAGGTTTGCCTGGGCTACAGAGTGAGCTCAGGGCCAGCCTGAACTACAAAGCAAGACTCTGTCTCAAAAAAAAAAAAAAAGTGCCAATAAAATGAATTAAAATATAAATAAAATTGCATAGACATACAGTTTATATGTAACTCAGGTACACCCTTTTCTGTACTTTAAATCTTCTCTAAAATATTTATAATATTTAATAGGAGCTAAATATTATAAAAATAGCTGTTGCATGGCATATTCAGTACAGACACAATTTCTTTTCATATTTTCTATCGCCAATTGGTTGCATCCATAGATGTGGACCCACAGATTCAGGGGGCCAGCTGTACTGTGTAATTCTACTGATGTGAAATGTCAAAAATAGAAAAACACATTAAGGTAGAAAGTAGATTAATGTTGACCTAGGTCATAATGGGAGAAGATGGGTACAGGGAGTTGATAGGTAATACACTTCTCTTTAGAGGACAAAAATATTCTAACATTAGGTTGTACTGAAGTGTATATAACTCTGTAAACATGCTAAAATCACTAAATGGTACACTTTAAATGGGTGAGTTTCATGGCACATAAATTATATCTCAGTAAAGTTATTAAAGAATTAGAAAATAAAATGCAAGTTAGGAATGTATATAGTAACATGTAGGCTGATGATCCCTAAATTTAACTGCATATTAGAATCACCTTGGAATGCCCAAATCATATCCTACAGAAATTAAGTGAGAATGCTGGCTGGGGTATGTTCAAGGTTCCCAGGTTTCCAGTGTGCAGCCATGTTTGGAACCAATGGCCTAGAGCCACTCCCATGAAGACTTTAACTGGTTAGAGGAGTGTGAGAGCTGGTTGTTTTATGGCTCCCAGGTAATTCTGAAGGGCAGGGTCCAAAAATCTTTGGTGAGGGCTGCTGTAGCTACCATCCCCACATCCATACTACCATGCATCACTAAGCAGCGCCAGACAGTGTGAGGAGCCCAGTTCAACAGAGGGGGCAGAGCTGATTTCTTTAAAGATTGTGCCATTTCCTGGACCATTACTAGTTTGGGAATGAGCCCATGACCTACTAGGAGAGTGTTTTCAAAGACTTTGTGGATGTTTTTCTTGCTCTCAAGGCAGAGTAAGAATCTCAATATGACTAAAGGAGCGTGTAGCACAGTTGACACTGATGGGAAAAATAAATCTTGGGTTGAAGCCAACATTGTATGTGTGGAGAGACAGAGAAAATATGGACCCTCGATACCACAATCAAACTGCTTGGTCAAGGACCATGAAAGCCCCACCACTTCTGAGCTACCTGGCAAGGTAGTCAATAGATTTCCGGCTTACGCAAGCCTATCTGAGTCTGAAACTGACCCAAGCAGTAACAGAAGATGCCTATGAAGATGTTAAATATGAGAAACAATTGAGATGAGGGACATGGAAGATTCAGCTCTAAAAGTCTGATACCAGTGATTTCAGCATGAGGAACAGCACCTGTAAATTGTGGAAAGAAGAATGAACTTGCTGTATCCAAGTCACCCTTTTGTGCTTGTGGTAGAACATTTAAGATAAACCCGAAGGAAGGAAGGTTTATTTTGGCTTACATTTCCATTCAGGGTCACTTGGCTCCACTGTATTGGGTTTGTGGTGTGATGGAACAACATAGAGCTAAGACAGTATCATGGAGCAAAGCTGCTCCTGGTGGCTGGGAAGGGAAGGAGAAGGAGAAAGAGTGAGACATTTTAGGGACAAATACACCCTTCAAAAGAAAACCCCCACTGGCCTCTTCCTCCACTGGAGGGTACCTCCTAATAGCCTGTTCAACTATGAACACATTAATAGATCAATCCAAGATGAGATTTGCATCATAATAACCTAATCACCTCTTTTGGCCTAAGGTCTGAACACTACTACATCGGTGATCAAGTCTTCAAAACATGAGTCTTTGGGGGATACTTCATGTTTAAGCCATAACAGTACATTCAGAAAACAGGAAAAAAAAAACATATCATAGGGACCATTTCCACCAACACCTAACCCAGTAAGTAACAACAATGTGATTCTGAGTGGGGGGATATTTGCTACATTTAAGGCTCCATTGACTCAATCAACATTACTGTGGAACATACTCTATACGTTGCAAAAGAAATCAAGAAAAAGCCAGAATAGCCTTTTCTCTGGACAGCCAGGGATATAAATGCTCCTGTTGGATGGAAGAGAAATGTGCTGCATATCACTAGGGATCTTCACAGTTGTGGTGCCATTTAACCCTCAGCATAGCCAAGGGCTATCATGCTCTTAGATGATTAAATCGGTGACAGGCAAGTGTGTTTATATGTAGGTAGCTAGTGGTGATTTTGCTAAAGGGAAGAGAAGAATTCAGAATTCTTGAAGAACATTAAAAGTGAAAGTCTGTTCTCTGAAAGCATCCATAAGCTACAAACTTAATGCTCATGTCTGCATTCCTAAGTGTTTTCCTTCATCTAAAAAGCATCAAGAAGAGAGACAGTATGGTCTTTAAAACAAACCAAAAAAAAATTCTAAAAGGTCATTTCTCAAAATAGCCTTGAATATTTTATAGCTTTAAAGTTAGGGAGCAGCCTCAAAGGAAAGCTTAGCTCCATCTGCCTCTTGCCTTAGCTTTCAGCTTTGGTTCCTCTGGGGGAAGACTTTATTAAATAAACAGCAAAGAAGCTGGGTTATTGAGCCATGCGGAAACTCTTGCAAGTTGGAGGATGTTGTAGAGCCCCACACCACTGTGGGATAGAAGATGCAGAGATACTTTCTGGGGAGTCCCCAGAGCGCTAAAGCAGGAAGGGCAATAATTGAGGAGTACTTCAGGACTCCTGAGTCCTCTGTGTCCCTACTGACTACAGTGTGGTCTGAAGCAAGACACTGAGTCTCTCTCTCTAATCCATTTGCTTAACTGTAAAGTTTAAATGAAGCTGCCCCTCTGTTTCCTCCCAGGGGCACAAAGAAATTCATGGCATACAAGGGTCGTGACACACACAGAGAGCTGCCGGATGGGAGGAGCTGTATTTAGAAAAGGGCTGAGAGAGTGAAACAAAGAGGCACCTGTTCTGGGAATGCAGGGACACAGTGGGAAGGGGAGGTTGGGAGATGGAGATTCTTTGCAAATGCTAACATGATATTCAGTGATGCTCAGTCCATTCATGTCCTTCCTCTAGCCCCTCCAATATCAATGAGATACTTAGATGAGTAATAATGAGGAGGATAACTAGGAGTGTCTGCATTGGTCCAAGTTTATCAGCAGTTTTAGTTATTTCAACCTGAATCAGTAGCCGGTTCTCTCATTTTGTAAGAATGCTTTTTGTCCCAGTAACTGGCATGCCTGGGTCCTGCCCAATCCCTTAGCAAGCAAGGCGCCTGGTCATTACCACCACAGGTATCTGCAAGTTCCCTAGAATGCTTCCTGGTAACTCCCACTGAAAACTACATAGTATTTTAATAATCTCCACACATGCCATTGTCTCCTCTCATTGGACTGTTCACGGAAGGCCCTGGTCTCTCCTTCAACCAGGCAGAGCCAGGGACAGCGCAGTGCCGATCAGAAACAAGCTTCTTGACTGACATTATCTCCTCCTGGGCAGAAACCAATTTCAGCAAGAACTTTGTAATTTGGAACTCAAGGATATAAGATGCATTCAGGGAATCATTTTCCCTCTACAAATTACAGGTTTGTCATTTAAGAGGTTTAATATCACTGAAAGAGCCTGCTTCTAACTTTTTTTCTTTTTCTGAAAACTGCCATATTGATATTCTCCGAGCGTAAGCTTAGAAACGAGAATAATAGCCTGTACTTCAGACAAACAAACCCATTGTTCTGTATTACAGACAGAAGAACAATGCAAGACAACAAATATTTATTTATTCAGCAAGCTCTTGAAGTGCTTAGGCAGAATGGCAGACCTAAATGCCTGGAACATAGCAGGTGTTCAATAAATATGTGAAAGGAAGGAGGGAAAGAGGGAGAGGCAAAGGCTGTAGCAGAAATTCTGCATCATTATAGATTATCTTATCCAAACACCAACATATCTAAAAACAGCATTTAACCAAAAATTTCCCAGCAGAGGCAGTAATCTTGGGGGAGGAGCACAAGTTCCAAATGTCTAGAATAAGACAACTCAAAGGACAGGCTGTCAAGGCTACAGTCATGCTGAATCCTGCTCCATTTCTTACCAGTCATGTTATTATAGGTAGAAAAGCCAGCTAGACATATGTAGGCAGATAGATAGGACTGGCCCTTAAAATAAAACAAAAATCAACTTGGAGGTTACTGCTGCCGGAGAAAAGCTACCCCACCCATATAAGATAAATAGCTCATTAAAATTCCAAACAAGGAGCCATCAGATATTCTAAAGAAGGCTCCAACCTCCTGGGGTA
>PVIC010059815.1:0-10026 GCA_004025085.1 Thryonomys swinderianus | reverse complement strand
AAAAAAAAAAAAAAAAAAAAAAAAAAAAAAAAAAAAAAAAAAAAAAAAAAAAAAAAAAAAAAAAAAAAAAAAAAAAAAAAAAAAAAAAAAAAAAAAAAAAAAAAAAAAAAAAAAAAAAAAAAAAACAAGGGATCATGAAAATTCAACAGTTGCGTGATGATGCAAAAATGAGTAATGTAAGACTGATTAGACTCAATGAAAAATCAGGAGGCAGCACAAATGACATAAAGTACATGTTCCCAGAAATAATGGCAGGAAACTTCCCAAAAAAGGAAAAAGAATTTGACATACAGCTAAGTGAGGGATATAGAACTCCAAGTAGTCAAAATTTAAAAATAAAACTACACCAAGATATAAATAGTCAAGTTTCCAGAAGTTCAACACAAGAATAGAATATTAAAAGCTGTTAGAAAAAAGAAAAAAATTACCTAGAAAGGAAAGCCCATCAGAATCAATCAAGGCAGATTTCTCAACATAGACCCTCATGTCAAAAAGAATGAAGTGTTTCAACATGTAAAACAAAACAATTTCCAATGCAGATTGCTGTACCCTACAAAACTTTCTTTCAAATTTGGATATGTAGATATTTCCATGCCAAGGATATCCCAAGGAAATTCATATTTCCAAGCCACCACTCCAAAATGTTCTGAAGGACCTTCTAGAAAGAAACACTAAGAACTATTGGGTGGGGGGTTTTGGGGTGGGTAGGGGTATGAGTAAAAATGAGAATTAACTCGTGTCATATACTGGTACAGATTCCCCATTGTTGAGCATGCTTGTGAGCTGTATATAAAATGTACCAATAGAGAATTCAATTAAAAAAAAAATTACAAAACCATGAACTCCCCAAAAATGAATTCACCAAGAAAAACTCATAATTAAACAGAAGAGAAAGAAGTCAAAGAACAGGAAATTAACATGACAAGGAAAAGTCAATACATATAAAGAGACAAACTGGCAAGAACCTTAGAAAACAATGTCCATCTTCATCATAGTTTTCTCCCTTTTGCATTCTAGCTACCAGAAAACCAGATTTTGGCAAGTCTTAATTATGATAGAGCTAAGTGTGCTGAACAGAGGAGAGAAAGTATGTGTCAAAATTGTTGCAGCTGATGAATATTATACCCACCCTAAGTCAAAAGAGCTAACACAAAAATGAGTCCTGATAATGTTGAATCAACACTGAAGAAAACTAAGTGTGAAAAAAGGACAACTGAATGATAAGAGAATAAAGTGAGTGAGCCTTTATCTTCCAACAAGGACAATAAACCAGTCCTACAGACGAAGATATAAGAGTTTAAGATTGCAAAAGTTTCTGATACATACTACTTAGACACCCTATCCCACATTTGAAGGCCAAACTTCTAACAGAACTGTGACTGGAGTATAAGATACTTGCCAATGGTGAAAATTCAACCTCTGAAGCTCTAATAGTACAACTAGTTCCTGAGTTTCTTTTACCATCTGCTCTCCACTTCAAAAAATAAAGGATTTGGTGATCAAAGAGACCATTTGATCATCTTTGCTTTAAATTGTGGGTTAATAGATATGAGTTTATCATCTCTTTCAAATAAATTATTGTGCATGGCAAGAGCTACTCAATTTCATTGTTTTCATGTCTATTTTACCACAGTACCACTAGTACCACTCAGTGGTTTTTCATGTACCTCTATTTTATCCCAGTCATCACACTGAAAGAAATCTTCTTTTTTTTTTTTTTTTTTAAGACAGGGTCTCATTTTGTAGTTCAGGCTGGCCCTCAACTCACTATGTAGCCCAGGCAAACCTTGAACTCAGCAATCCTCCTGCCTCTGTCTCCCGAGTGCTGGGATTACAGGCATGCTGGTATTACAGGCATGAGCCACCATGCCTGGCACTGTGGTATGTGTTATTGATTACTGGTGGGCGTGAATAACCATGCCCAACACTGTATATGGTTACCAGGGATGGAACTCAGGATCTTGCGCTTGCGAGGCAGGCACCAGAACCACTGAGCTAAATCTCTGGCCCAAGAAATAACTTCTTAACAGTGATTTGACTTTAACATGCCAGGAACTATTATGTTGTACTTATCAGGGATAACATCTTTAATATCATCTAGCTCCAGAATAACCCATAACAAAGAGTGACTTCTGCCTTTGTGGACATTTCAACATCGTGTAGGACACAGTCAAATAATCACACAAAGAAAGAAGTTTAACAACTGCCCCATAAAACAGGCTCAAAGTAGGAGGAGGGGATATGCAAGGAAGTTTTGACAATTGTGGAAACTAGAGAGGCTTTTCTGAGGAATTGATGATTGAGATTATCTGACAGAAAAAAAAACTGACCAATTTGATTCAGTGAGAGACTGAAAATGTTATAGAGTAAGGAAGAAACCCATGAAAAAATTCTTGAGCTGGATCATAATTTAAAAATTAAAAAAAAAAAACACAAAACAAAAAAGTCTCCAAGGTTAGAACACAAACAGAGTGAGAGAAAAAGAGATTAGGGCTGGAGATTTAGTTCAGTGGTTCTGGTGCCTGCCTAGCAAGCACAAGGTCTCTGGTTCAATCCCTGTTAACCACATACAACACTACTGGTTGTGGTGACTCATGCCTGTAATCCCAGCACTCAGGAGGCAGAGGCAGGAGGATTGCTGAGTTCAAGGTTTGCCTGGGCTACACAGTGAACTCAAGGTCAGCCTGAACTACAAAGCAAGACCCTGTCTAAAGAAGGAGAGAGAGAGAGAGAGAGAGAGAGAGAGAGAGAGAGAGAGAGAGAGAGAGAGACAGAGAGAGACAGAGAGAGACAGAGAGAGACAGAGAGAGACAGAGAGAGACAGAGAGAGAGAGAGAGAGAGAATTAGGCTAGCTAGTTATAAGGGATTAGATCATGTAACAACTGACTGGCTATGGCACACTTCATGGTTCTTATCCCTAAATAGTGAGAATACATCTAAGAGTTTAAGAAATTGAGTTAATTTGGTCAACTTTATGTTTTTAAATGGCACTCTGGTAACAACATGGAGGACAAATTGGATAAAATAGACCTAAAAATACCAGTTAGAAAAGTTTCTATAGACATCCAAAGAGAAAATGATTTTGATAGAAAATAAGTAACTTCCATTTTTGAGAGATATAAGAGGTGAAGTAAGCAGGAAAACAAAAGTTGGTCTTTCATGTTACTATAAGCAATACTGTTGTAGGGGGCTAGGGCATGCAATATCGCTGGAGGGGGAATTTATTAACCATGGATTCAAAACAAGAGCACCTGGCCCTGGTACAGATCAACCTGAGCACTGTACTGGGTACAAGACCATGCCGAGCTTATTATATGATCTTAGTCTTTTCACATGTAATCAAGTAGGACAAACTACTGAAGATGACATAAAAGGATAGCAGCAATTGCCTTTGGGACCACTGCCCTCTTGATCTTGCAGTGGTCAGTTATGCTTCCAGAGTGTGCTTTTTCAAAGCACCCATTTTATTTTCTTTGAGCATTTCTTCCCTCGTGTTCATCTTACTTTTGGACTAAAATGAACAATCATCTTTCACACCCACCAGTTCTCCTGACCAATTCATTGATCAAGACAAATAAGAACCTGGAAAATACTGTTTGTTCCTTCCCCATCTGATAACATTACCACACCTTGGGTAATTTATTAAAAATAAAGCAAGATTTATTTGCTTCATGGTTCTGGAGGTTAGGAAGCATGGTGTTAGCATGTGCTTAATATCTGGTGAGACCCTTCTTGCCAAGTCGTAACACAGCAGAGGGAATCACATGGCAAGAGAGAATAATCATGCCAGAAAGAGCTTGCTTGTATAATAAGCCACTTCTACAGCAATCCATTAATCCATGAATGGACAATCTCATTATGGGAACTTTATGACCTGATTACTTCTCACTGGTCTCTCTTCACAGATACCACTGATGTGAAACTCTGGGAATTAAATTTCCAACACCTTAAATTTGAGGTACATATACAAACCATAACAATTAGCTTTAACGTGTACCCTAGAAAAACTGATTAAGGGTTGTAAAAATTAGTGAGGAACCCATTTCCCAGAAAAACTATACTTAGTATTTGGAAAAACAACCAGAATGACTAGGTATACCACTGATCGACACTAACAAGTGTTCCAGTTAGACTGTGGTTGTTACAAATGCTGCTTTATTGGTCTTGGCAATGGCTTTCAGAGTACTGGCAAAAAGCCCTGCACTGTTACCTGCATGACAAGGAATAAGATTTTTGGCAATTCTAGGAGGCTATTGTAAGAGTAGCCTGATTGTAAGCCTAAAGATTTCATCAGATCTCATGTCTACATATTTTTGGAGAAGTCTCTCATCTAATATTGTCAGAGGGGTAAGGTAAGTAGGATATTGTTTCATCTACCTTGAGTGAATCCTCCTCGCAAAGTGCTTGAAAAAAACAAAGAATATGGAGGCCACTGAGGTCACAACATAAGCTGGTCACTTTTTTTCCTGTCTACTTGTTTCCGACTGTTTCTACCTGTGCAGTGTTTTGGTCTGAGTTTTGACTTCACTACAATGGTCTGTTAAAAAAAAAAAATTGCCAGAGAAAATCTAGAGTTCTCGCATGCCCCTTTTAATCAGGCTGTACTATACCAAAAAGCATCTAACAATTATAAATCATCACTTATCAATTCCTAAGTATTTGTTGCCAGCTGTTTACACTATTTTTATCAACATCTTTAAATGCACAGGATTATAATCAATTGTCAGGAAATTAAAATATGATCATATTTAATGAAGTTATTTTATGTCAAAAGTAAACAAATATTTGCCATTGAAATATTTAATTTTGGTTTTGTTTTTCCATTTGAAAGTTTTTAATCAAAATAATTAGAAATAATTCTTGTAGCTTGAATTTTGATTACTTAATTGTTCCTAAATTGGAATTCAATTGTTTAGAACTGGCTGATAAACATTTTCTGGTTTCAGATTAATTGTTTTACAGTTCTTAGGTCTTCAGAAAGTGGACACAAAGTAAAAATCCCTTTATTTATGCTGTGAATCTCTTTATGAACCTCATATGATAGGAACTTTTCATTTTGGCATCATCACCGCAATTGGGAAAGAGCCCAAAGAGTACACAAGGGGAACAAAGACACATAGTGTTCAAAGAAATCTAATAAAAACTTTTGCCAAAAGGAAGTATACATGATAGGAATTAAGAGACCACAGGAAATGTGCAAAATAGGACTGCAAGTTAGTGTTTACTTTAGTGTATATCTGGGCCTAAGTATTTTAAAAAATAGTAATTAGAAAATGTAAAATACATACTTTAAATTGTTTTCTCATATTGGAATAATTTCAATGGAAAGTAAGTGTTATATTGAAATATATGTTGAGCATTACATATGCCATTTTGATAAATCTTACTTTATTTATAACTTTGTCTCTTAATATATTTTGCTCAGTATTAAGGAAGGGCATCACCACATTTTGGATTAGGGACTGAGACCAAGAGATCAAGGTTACAGCCTCAGACTCTCTGTGCACTCTGAAAGGTGTAGACCCTTATGGAAGACACCAGGATGCCCCAGAACCTAGGAATGGAGTCAGTGACATCTATAGATGTGGCTGTGGAGGGATGGCCTCTGCTAGCTTCTTCACAAAAGAACTCTGCAGAGATGTAGTGCAGAAACTCCTAAGGAACTTGGTTGCAATAGGAGAAAAATACAAAGACCCAAACATTGAGGATGAGTGAAAAAGCTCCAGGAGACCTCTAAAGAGTCAAGTTGTAGACAAACTCTCTGACTATACAGAAGGTAACTGTTGCAAAAAAAAATCTTAAACTAGACTACAGACCATGTTGTAAAGGAGAAAATTCCCCAGAGTATCACCCTGTGAAAGCTGTTTACGTGGAGACATCCTCATTAATCACTCAGAGCTCACAATGTATGTAAATGTTATAAAAGTCAGGGATATGGAGAGAAGGTTTATAAACATAGGGGAAGTGGGAAAGCCTTTAGTTGTCTTCAAGGCTTTCAAAAACATGAAAAGACTCAAACTGAAGGAAAATCTTATGAATATAAGCAAAGTTGGGATGGCTTAATTCATGCCACTTCTCTTCAAAAACATGAACAAGTCCATAATGGAAAGAAAATTTATGTAAACAACATGGAGAAACCTACACAAGTTCCAGTTCCCTTCAACTACATGAAAGAATTTACATTGGAGAGAAACCTTATCTGTATAAACAGTGTGGGAAAGCTTTTGGTCATTTCAATTATTTTTAAAGACATGAAAAATTTCACACTGGAGATAAGCTTTATTAGTGTGAGCATTGTAGGAGAGTCTTTGCTAATCATAATTCCCTTTGATGCCATGAATGGGCTCAGCATGGGGAGAAGCCCTGTGTGTATAACCATGTGGGAATGCTTTCCTTTGTTCTGGAACATTTCCACAACATGAAAGGACTCACACTGGAGAAAAGTCTTACATGTGTACACAATGTCAGAAAGTTTTTGTTTTTTATCATGCCCTTCAAAGCCACAAGAAAATTAATACTGGAGAGAACTATGTGGATGTAAACAATGTAGGAAAATTTTTAATTCTCCCTTGTAAGTTCTACTATATGAACACCTCAATCTGGAGAGATACTCTATACTGATAAGTACAGTGGACAAGTCTTCTTACCTGTGACTCTGTTTCAAAGACAAGAAAAGAAGCCAGAGGAATGTGAATAATGTGTGGGAAAGACTTCTTTTGGAAAGAGAATTTTCAAAGACATTAAAAATATTCACAGTGGAAAGAAAATATAAAAATGAGCAATATGTGAAAGCCTTCCTTTGGGAAAATAATTTTTTTTACAACAAAAAGAACTTTACAGTGGAAAGAAACCATACTGATGTTAAGTAATGTGGGAAAATACAGAAGATAGCCAGGACTACTTTGAAAAATTGCATACAAATTTTAAGAAAATGGACACGTTCTTAAAAATGACCAAAGCTAACCCACAAAGACAGAAATTATATGTAACCACCCAATAACAAGCAATGAAATTGATTCAATGTTAAAGATTCTGGAAGAAAAAAAAAAGCCCACGACTGATACAGTCACTGCTGAATTCTACAAAATATTTAAGGATATTATATCACCGATACTCCTCAAGCTTCATAAAGAAACTAAAAGGGACAAAGTATTCCAAATTCATTTATCAAAGCTAATATCATCTTGATTCCAAAACCATGTAAAGACCTAACTAAAGAAGAAAAGTATAAACCAATGTCCTTAATGAAGACAGATGCAAAAATCTTAACGTGTAAGCAAAAAGAATGCAGCACATCACACAAAAAAATGATATGTCATGATCAAACAGGTTTTTGCCCCAGAGATGTTTGTTGGGAACTGCAGACAACTTCCTCGGACATCAGACTTACTTACTCAGGGGCCGGAGATTTAGCTCAGCGGTTCCAGTGCCTGCCTAGCAAGTGCAAGGTACCTGGTTTGATCCCAGTAACCACATACAACAATGCTGGGCGTGGTGACTCACGCCCACCAGCAATCAGTACCACATACCACAGTGCCAGGCGTGGTGGCACACGCCTATAATCCCAACACTCGTGGTGGCACACGCCTATAATCCCAACACTCGGGAAGCAGAGATAGGAGGAATGCTGAGTTCGAAGCTTACCTGGGCGACATAATGAGCTCAGGGCCAGCCTGAACTACAAAGCGAGACTCTGTCTCAACAGAAAAAAAAAAAAAGAGTTACTCAGATTTATGGATGTCTGCCCACCCTGCAGGATCTTCTACTACAAGGATTATTGCTCTAGGATTATTGGCAGACATCTTCCCCACCATGCAGGATCTTCTACTAGGATTATTGCTCTAGGATTATAGGCAGACATTTGCCCTGCCCTATGGGATCTTCAACTACAGGGATTATTGCAGATAGATGCTTTGCTTTATGCATGCTAGGATTTGGGGTGTGAAGGTTTGGGACCAAATAAAAGCACAGTGAGTTTAGGGTATTGGGCTTGCACCTTCTGCTGCTGCTGCTCAGAGTAGCAAGAGTCAAGCACGGGCTCATTTAGTGCCCAACTTTCTCACACCTTGCCTTAGTACCAAATACTCAACTTGCTTCAACACTAAATCAAGCAATTTGGCAAAATTACACTGATCCAATGACAAAGATCGACCCATATTGTTGATTTACCAAAGATAAAAATGTTTCCCAACTGAAGACACTCACTGTTATGTCCCAGTCCCACCAAGATAATCTCTCAGGACATGACATGATCTTAAAGACCAACCAAGAGCTTTATTACTCAGCTGAGGGGCATCCTTCCAAGTGGAAGAAGGTGCTCACTTAGACTAACACACAGTATTTAAAGGCAAAATCCACTACCTCCCACCTGTTACCAAGAGGTTTCTATGCAGAAGTGATTAGATCTTTCTATTGTTAAAGTGCAGAAGTGAGTTGTTACAGAAGCCAATAGCAACAATTAGATCACTGTTTACTACAGAATAGTATGTTCTAAAAACATATAATCTGCAGCTGTGCACATTGGTTGGGTGGACAGTTCTCAAGGAGACAAGTACTGGGTTCACAGGGAGGTTATAGAACACAAGTGGAAGTATTTAACAAAATGGCTGTTTTTATGCCAAGTTGGGTCTTACACTCACCACCAGTATACCTCATCCACATCAGAAATCCATGTACTGTTCCTCCACTGTGAGTCTGGGTGTCAAATGTGGGACACAGGGAAGAGGATGCAGGAAATTAGAGTTACAAATCCATTCATAGTAACTTCAAGAAAAAACATGTAAGAAGTAACAGAACCAAGGAAATAAAGTACCTGTACAAAGAAAACTACAGTACTTTGAAAAAGGAGACAAAGCAGGACAGTAGAAAGTAGAAATATGTTCCCTTCTCCTGGATAAGCAGAACCAATTATATCAAAATGGCTTCACTCCAGTTTTTTTCTTCTTTTCTCCAATAATTTTTTTTAAAATTTTGCTATATTCCAAAAATTGTCATACCAATTCAATGCAGTCCCAATGAAAATACCAACAGTATATTTCACAGGCCTAGAGAAAACCATCTTAAAATTCACATGGAACCAGGAAAGACCCAAAAAGCCAGTTTTGGCAACAAGGAAAAAGGAAAAGACCTTAGAATACTAGACCTCAAATTGTACCCCAAAGCAATAGTGGTAAGAACTCATTGTACTGGAACAAAAACAGATACAGTACATGGATCAGTGGACTAGAACAGAGGATGCAAAAGTATCCTCAGACACATTTGATCTTTGACAAAGGGGCCAAAAGCATTTGTTGTAGAAAGAGCACATTCAACAAAGGGTGCTAGAAAATCTGGTAATCTGTTCACAGAAGTCGAGACTATGTCCACATTTTTCATGGTGTACTAAAATGAAAGTAAATGAGTAAAAGATCTAAACATTAAAACAGAATCATTGAATATACTAGAAGGTAAAATAGCTAAAGCACTTAAAGATAGGTTTAGGAAAGGAGTTTCTAAATAGAACCTCAGTAGCACAAGAAATAATAGGAAGAAACAATAAATTGGATTATATCACACTGAAAAGCTTCTATATGGCAAAAGAATCAATCACTAAAGTGAAGAGACAACCCACACAATGAGAAAACATTTCTGCCAGCTACTTCCCAGACAGGAATGACATCTAGAATACATGAAGAAAATATTTAAACCACCTGAAATAAAATAACCAGTCAAGAAATAGCCAAGTTAAGGGCTGGCGGGTTAGCTCAGTGGTTCTGGCACCTGCCTCGCAAGTGCAAGGTCCTGAGTTCAATCCCCGGTAACTACATACAATGTTGGGCATGGAGACTCACGCCCACCAGCAATCAATACCACATACCACAGTGCCGGGCGTGGTGGTTCACGCCTGTAATCCCAGCACTCAGGAGGCAGAGACAGGAAGATTGCTGAGTTTGAGGCTTGCCTGGGCTACATAGTGAGCTCAGGGCCAGCCTGAACTACAAAGCGAGACCCTGTCTCAAAAAAAAAAAAAAAAAAAAGAAAAAACT
>PVIC010059814.1:0-10018 GCA_004025085.1 Thryonomys swinderianus | reverse complement strand
CAAAACTTTTAAAGAAGAGTTAATACCAGTACTTCTCAATCTCTTTAATGAAATCGAAAGGGAAGCAGTACTCCCCAAATCATTCCTTGAAGCAACCATCACCTTGATTCCAAAGGCAGGGAAAGATCCCACCAAAAAAGAAAACTACAGGCCAATCTCTCTAATGAACACTGACGCAAAAATCCTCAATAAGATACTTAGCCGCTTTTTTACCTTGTATTTTTGAGAAAGGGTCTCACTTATTCCTCACATTGCCCAAGTTGGACTCGGTGTTCTGCTCCCCCCTCTTCAGAGTCCCCCAGTGTTGGAATGAAAGGGCGTAGAGACTCCAGCACATTCCTGCCCATGGTTTTGTTTTATGAAGTCCTCAAAAGTTTCAACATGATCCCTTCACAAAACCAGCGGCGTCTGGGATTCCTTCTGCCCAAACAACAGTAACTGAGGGGCACGTAGAGATTTGGATGATCGATCTGATATCAGAAAACAGCGGGTCCTCGGCAGTAACCAAAAGAACGGGAGGGGAAGGGAGTCAGTAAATGTGTCTGGCAAAGGCAAACAGGAGTGTGGTCTAGAGGCAAGCGCTGAAGGCAATTCTAGCACAGATTTAACGCTGGAAACCAAAAGGACAAAGTGGAGAGGGAGTGATAAATGTGAGATAGGATCAAAAAGTTAGTGAATGCTTAATTTTAAAAAAATTATTACAATAAAACCGTGCATCGATTCTCCTCAAAACACCCCCACACACGCACACTTAAGCACAGTTACTTTATCATTTTTTGCTGCTTTCTGAAACATTTCTAGAAGTCCTCTTTCCTGAGCGTCTTCAATTGTGCTGGTGTGGCTGCTTCAGCGTCCTAGACAGATTCAAATCATTTGCTTTTTGTGGTCATTTTGACGTTGGGGAAGAAGAAGTCACGTGGTACAGATCTGGTGAATGAGATGGATGAAGACACATTTGTGAGCCCGCTTTTCCATGGCATGGTGCTCCCACCAACATCCACAATATTTCTTTATTATACTTTGTAAAGATACGTAAGCACTTCCAGAACTGCTTTACATAGTACCAGACATAGCATGATATGTATGTTTGAAGCAAGGGAGAGCATTTTGGGGATTAAAGGCAATGTGTCTCTTATCATAATATTTTTTATATTAAGCAGACACTTTAGGCAGAACTATATACAGATGCTATGAAGAATTACATCCTTAGAAGAAAATACAGAACACTGAAACCAAAGTTTGCCTTTAGTGTGAAGATCTTGGTTGTGATCCTTTTTGAGGGTAACAGTTTTTAGGAGCAGAAGATATTTCTGTATATCATTTTTCTCTGTAAAGAAGAATTAGAACTATTTGCAAAAAAAAAAAAAATGAATCATGTGGTTCCCTTAACAAGTTTGAAAGATAAGGTCCAAACAGGTATAGCTGGTAGAAAAGAAAACCAAGTGAAGAAAGGCAGACTACCAGGCCCAGTCCTGCAGAGGAGGAAGGGTGCAGGTCATGGATTGCACGTGGCTGGACAGTGTGACTTTCTTCCTGTCAGCCTCAGAAGTAGTCTTGTGTAGAGTCTAGGGAAAGAGGATAGCTGGATTGGTTTACAGTGAGTGTACTGAAGTGCTACAATCAAAGGTAGGTAACTAACAAAAGCCAGTGCGGTGCCTACACTGGATTTTAAAACCAGTGATGGAGCAAAGAACCAGAACTCTAGGCTTTCATTTTCTACTAGAAAAATGTCAGACAAACTGAGAAGTCATGTATGTTGACAACTATCTTTTATTAATAATTTTAATCTACAGTGGCTACATTTAGTAAAAATAACACCCAGCTTTGCAAAAGAGCTGTTAAGATTTAGTGAAATCAGCCTAAGGTACAAACTGCATGAGTCAAAAACATTTTCAGCATGTCACCCATCAAAAGATTCTTTGGTGAATTACTAACATATTTTAAAGCCAAAGTGATATGATATGATATGATATGATATGATATGATATGATATGATATGATATGATATATCTATTAGATTATAGGCTTCCAGAGGTAAGAGTTAAAATATCATTTAGGCTACAGAACTGGAGTACCTTAGAAACATGGTATCAATGCCACTTTCTTTCCTATTAAGTCAGAAACTCTGGAAGTGGTACCTCAGTTAACAAGACATCCAGGTGAGTGGCCTATATCCTAAAGTGTGAGATTCAAAACAATACTGTACCTTTAAAATACAAGACAAAGCAAGGCATGGTGCCTCATGCCTATAATCCCAGCAACTTGAGAGGCAGAGGCAGGAGGATTTCTGTGAGTTCAAGGTTAGCCGGGGCTACATAGTGAGTTCTACTCCAGCCTGAACTACAAAGCAAGACCCTGTCTCAAAAAAAGTAAAAAAGGAAAGAAATGACTCATCAAAAGAGCCGGCCCTGATTTTTATTCCACAAATCTAATTTCACTTTATGTTTTCTGCCAAAGTTCTTTTACAAACCATAATCTGAGATCAATTTCTTACTTCCAAGGACAGACTGACTTGAAGGATAAAAGAGAACATTCTTTAACTAAAGTTATTAAAAATGTTGTGTTTTCTTTTTACTCAAATTCGAACAGAATAGTCTTAGGCTATGAATATCCTATAGTAAAGCTCAAGTTACTTATAAATGGCTGTCGAGGGGTGATTCAAGAGTAAGTAGCAGTCCTCTTAAAAGAAAGAAACTAAAGACTCTCACAGATTAGTCACGGTCCTATCACAATACAAACAAGTCCAGGGTGAAGGATAGAGTGTATTGGGAAATTCCAGCCTCTGCATTCTCCTGAAAAAAACAAAGCTAGAGGTGAAATATTCCTCATTCTTAATTGATCTGGTAGCATTAGGGAGAGAGAAGGAGAGAAGAAAGAAAGCAGCAGAACCAGACCTGGGGAGAGGGCTGTGAAACTGGGGAGAAAGCAGGTAAGATCCAAATGCCACGATCCAACTTTGACCCCCCATGACAGATTCTCTATGAAACTGAGCCACAGTTCCAGAAAGTTCGGCAATCCTGTCATGGTCAGCAAACTTCTGTCTACTTGTTGAGTCAAAATCTGTTTTTCTTTCTTCAGCAAGATGGTAACACAGAAAAGAAGTCCTCAGCCTGACACACCTTTCCAGTTTCCTCTAAGAAGTTCCATTTAAAGACAGAGGAGCGAAATGTAAGTGGACAAGACTCCTTCCTAAGAGTTGTTTTGTTCAGTCCCTCCATAGACGACTCATTGCATCACTCTGGGACCTAAATCAAAGGGGATTACTAGATCCATGGGGAAAGAAAGAGAAGCAAGAAGTTAAAGTCCACTATGACCTAGTACTGTTTCCATTAAAACATTTACAATACAATGTAGCAAAATTTTCCTTAATTCTTAAACTTCCAATTGTAGGAGTACATGTTATAGTAATTTTTCAAAGGAATTAGTTGAAGTTAAAAATAATATCCAGTAAAATACAGTAATTTACCACTACTTCTATCAACTTCAGAATGCCATTCTTATCACATGGTATATTAATTCATGAACTTACTGTAAATTTAGAAGCAGCTACTCTTATAGGTAGATAATATTTAAAATTTAACTAGATAATTGATGTCTAAACTATTGTGAATTTTGAGATATTGTGATATCCTATATACTGCAATGAAATTCAGTACCTTAGATGCTAAACCGCCCCATTTGCATTTCTGTAACAAAGGATTTCATTTTCTTGAAACATGTTATGGCCTGGCCTCATTAATTCAGAAAAAAAAGAAGATACAATTAAAGAAAGTCTTCAGAGGTTCTAAAGTCATCTGAATTTTGGAGAAGTTAATGACATGGGTGTTATTAGCTTAAACCTGTTACTCTAGTTTATTATATAGAAACAATTCATATTTTAATCTATGATTTTTTTCTGTAATTTCAGTGGAACTCTGTAAGAGAAATTTGGCACCAAAACTAATAATATACACATGAAGTCATATGTAAAAGAGGAATATGTCATTATTGTATCTAATGTAGAAATAACATAACATAGAAAACTGCTAGGAACTTTCATTCCTTTCATGGTAAATTTCTATTTTCACTGAAAATGAAACAACTACATTTCCAGAATGACTTGTAGCTGGATTTTTGTCTGCAATATCCCTTCCTCATTCTCCTGGAAGGGAAACTTGCACTTCACTGTCATATTTACAGATTTCATTCCAAGAAGTATATGCCTAAGTTTTTATATTTAACCTATTTATACCATGATGTAAAATATTACTTTAGAAAAAGGACCATGTGTTACAGGTTTAACCGAAATCCACATTTTGCACTTTTGCAAAGCATATGGTGGTGTTGCCTAGACATCTTATGATTTTAGGGCTGGGAGAGTACAATGTGATGCTTTTAAACTTAGGATTCACAGAGGAAAGCACATCAGCACTCAGGCCACTAAGTTTTGCCACTCAAACAGTAGAAGGCATTCCTTTAAAATGCTCTCTTATTTCTCATTGTTTTCTTGAATGAAAAAGAACAATGCAATTTAACAATGCTTTAATATTAATATGGACAAGTTAAACATAAAACTGCATTGTCGTATTAATGGGTAAAGGTTTCTTGAAGTATGGTCAGTTTGTTGATTCCAGCATGTAAAACAGGGCCTGTAACTTCGGCAGCTTTCTTTTGTTCCATCAAGAATGGTAATTTCATTGAGAAAGGCACAATAGAAGATGATTGATTGTCTGCTTTTGTCATGGAGATGAATTATTGCAGAATGCATACATGAAAAAAAGAAAAGTATTGTTCTATAAATTGGCCCTTAATGCTTTGTTCATTTGAGTTCATTGTTCATAGATTCTAGCACGAGCTAATACTAAATAGTATAGTAAATAAAAGCATTTTTTTGCCAAAGCAAAATTACTTTCTTTGCTAATGAAACTCAGCTTTATGAAATCACAATGTCTGCCAGTGTGCTACATTTAAAATGTATAATTTAATCTATGCCAAAAGCTGAGTAGTAACAGAAAGTTTGCATAGCTATTATCATTTTATTAAATTAGTAATAAGAGTGCATAATGAAAAATGAAAACTTTTATTTAAAACTTAATGGGAAAGCAGCTCACAAGCAATGCAAATTAAAAAGCGGTACATGTAATCCTAGAGAGCTGAATAAAATCTATTAAGAAAAAATATAATTGTCAGTAACTGTTGAATGATTTCAATAATTTTTAATCAAAAAATTAATATGACTCAACTTTTCCAAGATTTTTAGAGAGATAAAATATTAAAACAAAAAATTTCACCGATTAGGTCCCTAAATCAAGGACATTAAATCCTGCTTTTGGATTAATGTCATGCCAACTTAATATTTGCTTCTTGAGGAATATCTTTCTTTCTTTAAATATGAGGAATGGATATCATCTAATGTAATTAATCTGTTCTCTTATTAAGTTAGGTTCTCAGACAGATTTTAATGTCAGTGACAATCAGGTCCCTCCATCTATACTACTTTTAATCCAGTTCCCTTTTTCTTCCAAGGCATTGCAATTTGCCGAGAGCAGAGCACTTTATTCTAGATACAACTATCACCTGGTGTTTGCTAAATCACTGTGAAATTCTTGCAACAGCTGTTTGTTCCTGGGGAAACATTCACTTCATATTGCAGCAATAAACTGATCATTGCCAATTAAATGCCCATTAATTGTGTAAGCAAGGATTACTGCCAGATGTTTACATTAGAAAGAAAAATATCCTTTGCTATTTATTTTCCACTTATAACCGTTCCTTTCCATGTAGACAGTTATGTGTATGACTTTTTTGTAAGATGCCACAAGTTTCAGTTCAAAATGAATAAGCTGGCCTTTCCATAAGTTTGGTTTAACAGAAGATTGGCTGGATTAAGTCATACAAACATACACGCAAGAAAGAGAACAAACTTGGACAGAATCACTTTTTTCCAGTGCAAAATAATGGTTCAAACATTATACAGTGACTCAGAATTTCTATTTTCTAATTTATTTACTGTATCATGTTTCCTAAGAGTTCTTTATTGTTTACTTTTAAGAAGCAAGCCTACAAACTTTTATTCTCAAAAGTTGAGATGGAACACACTCTTGCCTATTATGAGGGAGAAAACTGCAAAAATAAAGAGTCAACATAAAGTAAAAGCAGGTGGTGTTTTAAGATTTTAGCTAAATCTCACCACCTTTGCATTTACCTGGGGCTCCATTCCCACAGTGTTATTTAATTTCTTCTCTAGAATGCAGTAGAGATGAAAGTGAAGCATGCACTTCATAATGCATTGTCCCAAGTAATTTATTTTTCAGCACCAAAGCAAAATGGAAAATAAACGTTCCCCATAATGAATATATTTATTACCTCTTTTAGTGTCTAAATAAATGGCAAAAGTTATAGAAAAAAAGTGCCTCTATGGCAAAGCACACCAATAAATTACGCTTTTGAGACAGGAGAGCTCTCACAGAATACATCATATACATATTTCTTTGTAGTTGTGCCTTGGTGTTTGTATAAGGAGTAGCAAATACATATCTTTCCTCCTGGAATAAGGGGTGTCAGCGCCTCACACCCCAGCCATTCGATGTATACAAACAACAACAAAAAGATTAGATAGCTTTCTGTGCCTCCCCACAATGAACCACACCTCCTCTTTGGAAGGTGATCACAGAACACGTTCAGAGCCGCGGAAGACATGAAACAGTAGCATCTGGCTCCTTAAATATCTCCACAGGCATTTGTAATGGCATCTTTGAAGTTTTCCCCGCATCTGTCACATGTTTAGACGGCGCATTGACTGCCCCAGCTGAGCACGATTTTGATTCTTTGAGACTGAATAGTGTAATCTGTTTAAGAATAAGGCTCGGGAAAATCCCTCATAATATCCATACACAAGCTCTTTCATGATTAAAAAAGGGGGTCCTCATTCCCATAACTGTTATTTTTTATGCTGAAATGATGCCAGGCTTTGAGTTAATAATACAGCCTACAATTACATTCCAGCTTTGCACATTTTTTTGAGAACCTGTACTCAAAAATCACATCTTGTCTACTTTTTTTTAAACCCGTATTATAGAAATTACTACTCAAGAAGGACTCTGTAAATGTGATGTGTGTATAATTGCCTTGGCACCCGATTATAAAAGAAATCTGACCACTGTCAACTCACTTTGAAAATCATTTTTGATTCAGTCTTTTGAGCATAAGTGCAGAATACAAGAATAAAGTGTGATTTGACTGCAATGATATTTTGAGTGCTATTGACTTTGTATCTATTAAATTAATATACTTCTTACAATTAAGTCATAAGGACTCTACTTAATGTACTCAATATGTGTACAGACTATTTCCTACTACTAAAGGGATCTGCAAGCTGTCTTAAATGGCCCCATTAATACAGATCAGTACTGTTAAGTAGAAGTTCATTCTCTCCAATTCTATGCTTATCCTATTTTATAGTTTTGAAAATGCATGGAATAGCTCATGTTTCTTTTTCAGTTAACCCAACTGAGAGAAGTGCCTAAAAATTAACACTAGAATATCACAAGCTTAATCAATCTCTCCATCTCTCTCTCCCTCTCTCTCTGTCTTTCTTTCCCTGAGTTTTCAAAGTTCTCCATGTTATGAGAAGACCACATGAAAGAAAAACATGCTTCACACTAAATCATGACTAATTGAGTACACACACAGCAAAACAATACCACAAAACAACAGCTATTTTAAGGCAAAATTATGTCACATTGATGATTTTCTTTATTTAAAAGATAAGTGACAGACTAGGCTGTGTCATAACATTCAAAAAGGAGGGGGGTTTGGTTGGTTAACAGAATAATATCACTATTCAAGTTAGAGACTGTAAAATCAGCATGGGAAAAATATGAGCAATTCTGTCCACTATGAAAGTAATCAGGTACTTATTTGGCTTTGCTTATGCTCATGAATTTCACTTTGTTTCATGTGGAAATATAAAATATGTTCATCTAACTGTATTCATATGTGTCTTTCCATTCCCACATACAGATTCTCCCAAATGATATTTAAGGGGATAGCTGGTCTAAAATATCAGGCTTGCACAACCTGATTAGATACATATTATGGTTAGCAGCAGAATATAAATGTCAGAGTCTACTACTGATTTCCAGAAAACATAATTATGAAAGACTATCCTGGGGAAGACCCATGCTTCAGGCACCCTCATTACTCGCCAAATTAATAACACAGAGTAATAGCTGCCATGAACACATGTAGCTACGGTACATCTAGAAATACCAAGAGCCGGTTTTGGTTGGCAGGAAGTTGTGTGAAGACTGAATGGGAAATCTTTTCTTATCACTTAACAGTCTCACTTCCATCTTCATCCATGCCAGATAGTTTTCCCCCTCATTTTTATTGTGGATAACTAAGAAAGAATTCTGGAATGAGGTATAGGTCTTTATGATTATTAAAAAGAAACTTGGCTATCAAATGTACTTAATATTATATATGCAATAAGAGATTTTAAAAAGTTATAAAAGATTCTAGGAGAAAGATTATAAAGATACTAATGGCAAAGATGGAGAGAAAACTAAATAAATACTAACTTACTACTACATAACAAGAACTGTGAAAAAGTCTAGTATAGTGGATAATACTAAATTGTTAATGGTTTTAATTCTTATACCTTTAAGTGGCTGTTGACCAAGAGACCATTCTGCTACTTTTGTAAGCACTGATCTCGTTTGTAAAATATGAAGAGCAAAATAGATAGCTAAGTGTTTTTTCCAGCTCTAGTGCTCATTATTGCGTTTTTCATTTTTCAATCAGACAGTGCACCATATTGTACATTTAGCCCATGGCTCTGCAGACTGCTGTTCCAGAATCCTCTGACAGAGCGGGTATTTCCCAACCTGACAACTGAATACATATCTTGAGATTACTGTGATATTAGCCCATGAGTGCAAAAATGTTGGAAATGAAAATTCTCTAGTGTTTGCGATGAAACATCAGTAACAGAGACCCTGAAGAATGCTAGTCATAGAGCCTCATGGACACAATGGAAATACGCCTGGGATTCACCACCTTTATGTGCCAACTTGCACGTGTGTTTCATGAGACATCAGTCCCGCAATCTTCTCCAGAACAAAGAATTTGCTGACCCAGTGACTGTGGTACCAAAAATGAGTTCAGAAATGACAATTCTGAAAAACTTAAGCAAAGAATCCTTGTCATTTCTGAGTTTGTCTAAACATTTTACTGTTTAGACAAATATTATTGTTTAGATCAAATTCAGAAAATGTTTTAGGAGGAAGTGAAACTAAGGCTTATCTCAAAAGACTTCTTAGCAAAGGACTTGATGCGGTCAGGGCTGTGACACCGGTAAGATTCCATACTGTAGCAGGCAAAGAAAGGAACAGAGGCAGTCAGTCACTTTTTACACAGTTATTAAACTGACCAGCCCACCATCCCCATAGCTTCAATATGTGATATGAGTCAGACAGTGGTCAGGTGAGCACCCGACCCCTCACCTTTAGGGAGAATGGACTGTTGTCATGAGTATGCCCACTATGACTGTGAAGAACGTAAGTTTTTGCACTTGGAGTTCTGTGAGTTCTGTGGGACTGTGACTTTGGATACACAGGTATGTGTTGCTTAACAACAGTGATATATCCTGTGAGTATTGTTAGCAATTTTGTCGCCGTGCAACACCCTAGAGTACACTTACACTAGGACATCTGGGTCAGTAGATGATACCTGGGATCTGCTTATACATCTGGTACACTGCTGACCATGCTGCCATTATGTGACGTGTGTAATTGGGTTTCCTTCTCCCCAGAAGTCTAGCAAAACAAAAAAGTCATTTATAGGAAAATGGATGGATCTTAGGCCTGAAGTAAGTCAGACACGGAAGGTTAAATATTGCATAGTTTCTCTCACATGAGACATCCAAAATAAAGTAATTTAAAGAGGAAGAAAAAGAGAGATGGTAGGAAACAGAGACCAGAGTTTGTGAAGAACAAGGGAAGAAGAAAAGATACACGGAGAGCTGGGGAGAGGGGAG
>PVIC010059813.1:0-10016 GCA_004025085.1 Thryonomys swinderianus | reverse complement strand
TATGCTATAAGTGATACTATCTAATGTGTCAAAATAAAGAAAAATAGCTTCTACACTCAAAATTATGGATTTAGGCATTGGCTGTAAATATGTATGGAACAAATTTTTTGTTTAGGCTGGAAACTTAGTTAAAAATAATTATATATATATATACAGTTAATATTTTCTAAAGGTCACTTTTATACCAAACACTTTATCTAAGGAATGCCAAATCTGTTTAAATGTTTTATATACAGTTAATACTTGGAAAATTGCTACCCTAGTAGAACTATTCAAATCCAAATAAATGCCAAATAAATTTTTTTGTTTTCTTGAGACAGGGTCTTGCTTTGTAGTTCAGGCTGGCCCTGAGCTCACTATGTAGCCCAGGTAAGCCTCATACTCAGCAATCCTCCTGCCTCTGCCTCCTGAGTGCTAGGATTCCAGGAGTGAGCCACCATGTCTGACATTGTGGTGTGTGGTACTGATTGCTGGTGGGCATGAATACCATACCCGAAATTGTTGTATGTGGTTACCGGAGATCGAACCAGGGATTTTGCACTTGCTAGGCAGGTGCCACAATCACTGAGCTAAATCCCTGGCCCTGCCACTGTTTGAATAATAAGTGTTTGTTGGACTGGGGATTTAGCTGAAGTGGTACCATGCCAACCTTGGATGCACAAGGGCCCGAGTTCGATCCCCAGTACAAAAAAAAAAAAAAAAAAGCTGTTTGCAAGCAGTTCTCCACAACATTCAGCCCATCCATTTCCCAAAATTGTTAAATTCTCGCTTTGTAGTTCAGGCTGGCCCTGAGCTCACTATGTAGCCCAGGCAAGCCTCAAACTCAGCAGTCCTCCTGTCTCTGCCTCCTGAGTGCTGGGATTACTGACATGAGCCACCACGCTTGGCAGTGTGGTATGTCATATTAATTGCTGGTGGGCGTGAGTTACCATGCCCAGCATTGTTGTATGTGGTTACCAGGATTGAACTCAGGACCTTGCGCTTGTGAGGCAGGTGCCAAAACCACTGAGCCAAATCTCCAGCCCACTTTCCTATATTTTTGATGGGAATGTCATGTAGTATAGAAATGTGTACAGAAAATTTTCAAAAAAAATAGAAATTCCATTTGGTCCAGCTATAAAGTTTAGACATCATATTATACTGATACTTGCATATACATGTTATGAAAGCACAATTTTTAATTGACGAGTTCTGAAAGCAGCCCCTGGATGTGTATATATTAATGAATGGATAAAGAATATATGGGAGATCGCTTCTCGGCCTTTTGGCTAAGATCAAGTGAAGAATATATGGGAGGGCCAGAGATTTAGCTCAGTGGCTCCAGCACCTGCCTAGCAAGTGCAAGGTTCCTGGTTCTATCTGCACTAAGCACATACAACAATACCGGGTGTGGTGACACACATGCACACACACACACGTACATACATACATATATATACGTGTGTGTGGATAGGTCAACCATAATGGGGCATGCTGGTAAGCCCAGTGCTCTGAGAAGCTGAGACAGAAAGATCACATGTTCAAACTCACCTTGGGCAGCATAACGATTGAGGAAACTCTGTCTCAGAATAAAGGTTGTGGAAGTAGCTCAGTGCTAGTACCCTTGGTTAAATCTTCAACACTAAAAATTATGTGAAATTTATGCATAGTTAAATTGTATTCAGCTAGAAAGAATAAAATGATGTCATCTGCCAAAAAATCTTGATAGATCTTAAGCTCATAATTTTATTTTTTTTGAGACATGGTCTTGCTTTGTAGTTCAGGCTGGCTCTGACCTCACTATGTAGCCCAGGCAAGCCTTGAACTCAGCAATCCTCCTGTCCCTGCCTCCTGAGTGCTGGGATTACAGGTGTGAGCCACCACGCCCGGCACTGTGGTATGTGGTATTGATTTTTGATGGGCGTGAGTCTCCACGCCCAGCATTGTATGTGGTTACCGGGATCGAGCTCAGGACCTTGTGCTTGCGAGGCAGGCACCAGAACCACTGAGCTAACCTCCGGCCCTTAAGCTCATAATTTTTAAGTTAAATAAGGCACATAATTTTAAGTGAAATAAGTTAGACACTGAAAGCCTAGTATCTTGTGATATGAGAAACAAAATATGAGTTAAGGAGTAAAATAAAGATAAGATGGGAGAAAATAGAGCCCTTTTGCTGATGAGGAAGAGGTTCAATGAAAAGGGAAAGGTGCAGGGTTGTGGAAGAAAGTTTTTTAAAAATAATGAACATATGATAGGCATCTATATCAGTTCCCCAAAATGAAGGCAAATAGTATGTATTGCCAATGTGTCAATTTAAAGACTCCTGAATTAAGATTTCTGTTTCAGATAGGGCTGTCTTAAAGCCATGTACAGGACATTTAAAGTTAAATATTTAGAGGGGGTGTCCAGCCAGATCTCCTCTTGGTAAATCATGAATAAAGAAATGCTTTAATACTGTGATTCATTTTTCAATGTTTACTATTTTTGTTTTGCAGATGTGAAGAGATAGTGGAAGACCATCAAAATAAATCTTGGCATCAACATACAGAAACATTTTTTCGGATTCCAGATTTGGATGTGAACATGAAGCTACCCAGTTCAAAGCCAGCTGAAAATCTTGCCTGTAGAAAGCCCTTGATAGATCATTCCTTATTAGATGTATCCATCATAGCTCACACTGTATTTAAATCAGATGAGTGTCAGGGACTCAGAGATAAGCTGTCTAAGTGTAATGGACATCATTCCCAGTCTCTTCAGCGGCATGCCAGTTTAAACACTGAGGAGAGACTCTATGAATATAAGCAATATGAGAAAGCTTACGCTGATTGCAATTTAGAAACTCACACTGGAAAGAAGCCCCTTATTTATAAAGAGGACTCAGATGCCTTCAGTCTGTCCAATTATGTTCAAATCCATGAAAGAAATAACAGTGGAGTACATCCCTATGTATATACACAGTGCGGCAAAGCTTTTAATTCCCATGACTATATTCAAATAGAGGAAAGACATAATGGAGAAGAACACTATGTCTGTAAACAGTGCCAGAAATCCTTTACTAATAACCTTTCATTTTGTATGCATGAAAGAACCCACTGTAAGGAGAAACCCTATGTATGTAAACATTGTGGGAAAGCTTTCGGCAAACCCAGTAATTGTCGAATACATGAAAAAACTCACATTGGTGAGAAACCCTATGTATGCAAGCAATGTGGGAAAGCCTTCAGTACACATAAATATTGTCAAATACATGAGAGAAATCACACTGGAGAGAAGCCCTATGTATGTAAGCACTGTGGGAAAGCTTTCAATTTCAAGAGTAATTGTAAGATACATGAAAAAATTCACACTGGGGAGAAACCCTATCTATGTAAGCAATGTGGGAAAGCTTTCACCAGACACAGTGATTGTCAAATCCATGAAAAAACTCACACTGGTGAGAAACCCTATGTATGTAAGCAGTGTGGAAAAGCATTTAGAACATATAAATACTGTAAGATACATGAAAGAAATCACACTGGAGAGAAACCCTACATATGTGAACAGTGTGGGAAAGCATTCACCTGTAAGAGTTCAATTTGTACACATAAAAGGACCCACACAGGGGAGAAACCCTATGTATGTAAACAATGTGGAAAAGCATTTAGTACACACAAGTATTGCCAAATACATGAAAGGAATCACAGTGGAGAGAAACCGTATGTATGTGAACAGTGTGGGAAAGCATTCAATTGTAAAAGTTCATTTTGTAAGCATAAAAGAACTCATACTGGGGAGAAACCCTATGTATGTAAGCAATGTGGTAAAGCTTTCAGGACACAGAGTGATTGCCACATACATGAAAAAATCCACACTGGACAAAAACCCTATTTATGTAAGCACTGTGGTAAAGCATTCAGTAGACATAGTAATTGTCAAATACATGAAAGAATTCACACTGGAGAAAAACCTTATGTATGTAACCATTGTGGGAAAGCTTTCACTGATAACAGTTCATTTTGTAAACATAAGAAGATACACTGTAGTGAAACACTATGAAACACTGTGTCTGAGCATTGTGGGAAATCAGTATGTATAATTATTGTCAAGTACATGAAAGAAATCATTAGAGAAAGCTTGTATATGTAAGGAATGTAGGAAAGCACTTAATGTATTCATGTCCTGTCGTATACTGATGTAAATCGCATTGATGTGACACTGAAAAGATTGTGGGAAAGCTTTCAGTATGTGTATATGAAAGAACACTGGAGAGAAGTCCTATACAGGCAAGCAAAATAATAAATCCTTTAGGACCCATAGTTATTGTCAAATACATAAAGAACTCACTCTTTAGAAACTCTATGTATGTAAGCAATGTAAGAAAGCTTTCTGCACAAGTAGTCATTGTGAAATACATGAAAGAACTCACCAAATAGAAAATCTGGGAAACCATTAAGTATACACAGTTATTGTCATATACATAAAAACTCAATAGTGAGAAACCATGTATGTAAGAAATGTTTAAAGCATTCAGTACACACACTGCCAATCTCTGTGTATACGCATTATGCAGAAGACTTTACTCCAGTGTTCAGGATAGCTAAAAAATACCACAGAAGAAATTAGCCATGTGTATGTAATGGAACAATGACATGAAAAGACTGAGAGTGGGAAGAAGCCCTTTGTAAACAGTGGAAGGTTAACAGAGATATCATTGTATACATAAAAATTCATAAGAAAATCTGAACACACGTGAACATTGTGATGTTTTACTTTTTCCCAAATGCATTGAAATATATGCAAGTGCTCACTTGGGAGAGAAGCCATATTTATGTGGCAAACGTAATAAACTTGTTCAGCTTACCTTGAAACACATGAAGAAACACTAGACAAAAGCCTTGTGTAGATAATGTGAGAAAGCCTTTTGTAATTTCCATAATATCAGAAAACAAAAACACACTGAAAGTAAAAATATAAATTACAGAAATTCTTTACTTTTATATGAGCTTTCATGGAAACAGAGCAGGTGACTCCATTAAATGGCACTGTATGAGAATACCTCTAGTCATTTAGGTTTTATTCTTACAGAAGAACACAGTATAATGAGAATCCATGAGTGGAAGGGATGTTCACAAGCCTTCAACTGGGTTATATATAAAAAGGCTCATTGGGTCAAAAACTCAGTAACTGCATACATTTCTTAGCTATAACTCATTTTCAGAATTGAGCATGTTTCATAATGGAATCCTAAAAAGCCTATTACATGAAATTTTAATTTTAAAATTTTAAAAAAATTTATTTTTTTAAATTGAATTCTTTATTGGTACAATTTATATACATCTCACAATCACACATAACTGGGGAATTTGTACCAATATATGACACAGTCAACTTTCATTTGTACCCATATCTCCACCCACCCACACCTCCCCACCCCCTAGATATGTACTTTTATTTTCTTTCAGAATCATATTTATTCCTTTCCCACATTACATCCCCACACCAAATTTCCTTTGGAAATTTCCCATTCTACAAAGACTCATACTTTTTAGATCTCATTTGCATCTACAGGTGCTCATATCAACGAGAAGATCTGGTATTTGCCTATCTGTGATCTATTGATTTCACTCATTAGTGTGCCCTCCAGGTGTATCCATTTGCACATAAGTGAATCGATCTTGTCATTCTTTATGGCAGAATAATACTCCATTTTATAAAAGGAAATTTTATATCAGTTTTGTGTAGAATGAATGAAAATACACAAAGAAGGGACACATCATATACTAGATATACAATGTGCATCATTTCTTAAAACAGGTCTCAGTTATTTAAGTTATAAGAATAAATTTGCTGACAATTCTGTCTAAGCAATATTGCAGAAATTGTCTTGGAATCAAATTAGGTAATGCATCATTTATTCTACATCATGTTTAGGTGAATTGACAGGAGAATTGACATATTTTTATATTCTAAGAAGCTTAATATTTAATGTAGTTATGTTTTGATAAGTGTGGCTAATGGGACATTAAAATTGAATTATTGATTGAAATTTTTCCACTAGATTGTTTTAATTGTTCGTGTGTGCGCTTTGCTTTTTCTTTTGTTAAGAGGGCTTTACAATGAATGTTATATTTTAAAATTATGTATATGTTTTAAATATTTCTGAAATGTATTTTAGACAGTTCATTTTCAAACAACTTACAGATCAAGTATTTTTTCCCTATTCTGAGAACATATCTGCATATATGCAAACAATTATAGTGGGAGTGTATAATTTTTCTTGGTTTTTAAATTTGATATTAAACATTATTGTTGTGTCTGTAGAACTTAGGGGTTTTTGTACAAAGTAAATATTTATTTTTCATGGTCATATTGCCATTTTTCTCTTTTTTTTCCTTTGGTACCGGGAATCAAACTCAGGCCCTTGTGTTTGCAAGGTAGGTGTGGTATCACTTGAGCTTAATCCTCGGCCTGTTTTCCATCCTTTTACTTTCAGTCTGTGGCTTTTTTTCTGAAATATGTGTTTTTCCTGTATGGAGTAGATTGTAGGATCTTGCTTGATCCGTTCTGCCAGTCTGTGTCTTTTATTTATTTAAAAAGTTAAAAAAAAATTCAGACAGGGTCTCAATTTGTAGTTCAGGCTGGCCCTGGGGTCACTATGTAGCCCAAGCAAGCCTTGAACTCAGCAGTTCTCCTGCCTCTGCCTTTTGAGTGCTGCGATTACAGGTGTGAGCCACATGCTTGGCATTGTGGTGTGTGGTATTGATTGCTGGTGGGTGTGAATCACCACTCCCTTTGTGGTGTGTGGTTACCAGGGATCAAACCACGGACCTTGTGCTTGCTAGGCAGGTACTAGAACCACTGAGGTAAATCTCCAGCCCAGTCTGTGTCTTATTTGGTGCACTGAGTCCACTGACTGATATGAATAGACTTAAGAGCTATAATGTTTTCCTGTTCTCTGCTCCTTTAATATTTGCTTTTGCCCTTTTCCATTCAGGTTCTTGTCTGGCCCACTGGGTTCACTCTGTTGGGTGTCATGTGTTTGTAACTTTGATTATTTCCAAGATATTCTTTAGAATGTTTTAGTGTGCAGATTTTATATCTGTGAAGTTTGTCATGGAAATATTTTATTTCTCCATCAATATTGAAAGATAGGATACATCAGCCTTGATTGGGGATTGTTTTTCTCCATGATTTGAAACACTTTACTCCAGGCTCTCCTTGCATTGAGTATTTGGGTTGAAAAGTCTGCTATGATCCTGATGGGCTTCCTTTTGTATTTTTTTTTCTTTTCTCTGTTTTCAGTATTTCATTATTTTGTTGGAATCTGGAACCTTGATAATTATATGCCTATGTTTAGATTTTTTTAAATATCATGGCCATGTGGAGTCTTATATGTCTCATTTATCTGTATGTCTAATTCTTTTCCTTGTGTTTTCTCCCATTGTATCTCTCAACAGCTTTATTTGTCTTTTGCACCGTCTCCTGCTTCCTCAGTGACTCCAGTCAGTCTTATGTTATTCTTTGAATTGTTTAGAAGCTGTTGGATTGATTTCTCATGGTCTCTTGCCATTTTCCATAAATTATGCCTTTCTTTTTCATTAGTTGCAATCCTATCCTCTAGGTCTAAAATTTGGTCCTCCATTTTATTTATCCTATTTCACAAACTTTTGTTGGAGTTTTTTATTCCAGTTTTTTTTTTTTTTTTGGTACCGGGGATCGAACTTGGGTCCTTGTGCGTCCAAGGTTGGGGCGGTACCACTTGAGCTAAATCCCCAGCTCTTGGAGTTTTTTAATCACCTGGAACTCTTCCTGAAGCTGTTTAACAAGTTCCATTGCTTTTGTTAACTCTGATTCTCTCATGTCCCCGATCTCTTCCTTAGCATTATTAATCATGTTTTACTATGAAATCTGTTTTCATCTCAGAGCTCAGTCATGATTTCCATTTTATTAGATCTTCTTTTGTTACCATCTCAGAGTGTCCTGGTTTTTGGGCTTCAGTTTGCTCCATTTCCCTTTTTCCTGGACTCTCCTTTGGTGATGGTCTTTGTATTTGGGGTTTTGAAATTTTTAAAATTTCTATTCCTTTGTCGCTGCTGATCTTATTCTTTTAATCCTTTCCTGGTGTCTGGACAATGTTGCAAGTTTCTTTCTTCCTAATATTTGGTTGTGTTAGGAAATGGCTACTTCCTGAGTTGTCTTCCTTGGATTTGTAATGGCCCTTTAGTATTCTCAGTTCTATCGCTTCTTGGCCTTTTGGCTAAGATCAAGTGTAGTATTCTCAGTTCTGGCATACCATATGAGTTATGAACAGAACAATCACATTATCTTTGTTGACATAACACAATTGGTATCATCAACAGTATCAAATACAGCACAGGAAATGCTAAGTTTTGCCAACTACTATCCTGATATCTTTAACCTTATGAGTTACATCTGCGAGCATATGCCAAAATTTTGAATTATTCAGAAATGTTTTTATAATTCACAGGTCCTTAAATATAGCAGCAGTACCCTTTGGGAATAAAAGGTCACTGGGGAGTTGGGGAGGTAGGGAGACAGGAGAGTGAAAGATTAGAAATAGGGTTAGAGTATCTGTAAAGATCACATGGACCTTGAGAATCTTATAGATGTCAGAGGACAACAGAGAAAAAGGGACAAGTATAAGAAGTAACTAAGAGCCACAGGACCACTTTGTACACTCTTTTATAACAATACAGTAAGAAAAGAAATTAGGGAAGACTGAAACGCTTTTACTTCTAGGTACTAATTCTGACTGGAGGACAGGGGAGGGGGAGGGAAGAAGAGAATGGGGGTACCTAACAGCAGTAGGCAAACAGGAAACTTCCTGAGAGTGGTTGAAAGGAGAAAAATCTCAGTTGGACAGATTCTGCAACAGCAGAGAAATAAATAAAGATATTTAGGTAAGAGCAAAGAATGAAGAAGAATAATAGTAGCAACAATAAGAACAAAAATAAAACAAAGCTAAGAACAGTACCAAAATGGACCTTCACAATGCAGATCTGTTGTCTCCTAGTATGGGTAGTAACTGTACACAGATTGAAGTTGATTAGTCACAAGGAGACAGCCATCATGCCTTGTCTAGGTTCTGAGTATAATTTCTGATTTGAGCTCAATGAGCTCCTACAGGCTTGAACTCTGCAAGGGAGCAGGACCTTCCAGGTGGAGCTGACTCCACAAATTCACCATGGCTGTATTCAACAGGATTCTCTCAGTCTTCTATTAAGTGTTTTCTTTGAAGTGGTGAAGTGGGTAGAGGAACTCAGGAAAGGCCTCTGTCTAGGTTCCAGTACTGTAGCTGCACTTATTCAGTGGCAACAGACAAGCAGATGGTGTTTCTTGAGGCCCTTCCTCATATAATAGTTGCGTCCGGTTTGGCCCACAAGGAAATGGAAATTCCAAGGCCCCTGGTTTTGCCCTGGTCATGGAAGAGCTGTAGACCCAATCACTGGACAATGGCACCCAGCTGGACAATGGCACCCAGCTCTCTTCTTGCTGAGACTCACTGTGCTACCTCTGCCATGGCCTACTTACCCAGTCTGTGTCCACAGGGCTCTGGCATGGTCCCAATGGTGGCAGAAAAGTTGCAGCTCAGGTGCCGGTTAATAGTGCTGGGCTTCTTTGTTGATATTCACTGCATGACCTCCACTGTACCGTACTTGCCCAGTCTGTCTCCATGGGCCTCTGGTGTGGTCCCAGTGGTGGCAGGAAAGTTGCAGGCTTGGGTGTCGATTAATGGCAGAGGGTTTCTTTGTTGCTGAGATTCACTGTGGAACCTCTACTTGCCTGGTCTGTCCAGGTATCACTTGATATCTTTATTTCCATTCTTCAATCCCTCATTTCTTCCTTCAGCATTAGCTCCCTTTCTTTGGAAATATCTACTTTCCTATTAGCTAACAATTTTCTCTTTATCTATAGTATTTGGTATTTCTCAAATTGCAATTATATTTCACATTTTATGCCTGCTTTATTTAATACAGCATTATATACACAGACATTTTTCTACAAATGACTTAAATTTACCCTTCTTTATGATTATT
>PVIC010059812.1:0-10013 GCA_004025085.1 Thryonomys swinderianus | reverse complement strand
GTCTCTGCCTCCCGAGTGCTGGGATGACAGGCGTGAGCCACCACGTCCGGCATTGTGGTATGCGGTGTTGATCGTTGGTGGGCGTGTCTCCACGCCCAGCATTATATGTGATTACCGGGGATCGAACTCAGGTCCTTGCGCTTGCGAGGCAGGTGCTGGAACCACTGAGCTAACCCTCCAGCCCAAAATACAAGATTCTTATACTCATCTAGGCATGGGAACATGGTGCTTCTGACCAAGGTGCTACCATTAGATGGACATAAGCATGTGGACAACGGGGCCTGTTGCAGTTCCCAACATGACTATGGAAGAGAGAAGGAGAAGCAGCAAACATGACCCCTAGACTGTGGGCCAGAGTGATGAGAAACAGAAAGTTGTAAGTCTGAACTGGTGAGATGTAAGAGGAATACATTGAGAAGGAATGATATGTTTGGTTTAATAGTTAAATATATGAGGCTGTCCAAGACTCTGCTGGCTGGCCGCCTCTGGCTGGTCGAGCTGGGCCTTTTACTCACCACCTCCTAGGCCTTCTCTGAGGGGAGTCATGATTCGAAAGAAATGGAGGAAAAAAGCAATGTGACCTGTTCTGCTCGGTCTTCCCGCCTGGAAGCCTGGTTGGCATTTGGAGAAAGGGAGACACAGCAAGGAAGCTGTGTCTTTCGGGGGGAGCAGGGTGAGGTCTTCTGTTTTATATGGTTCTTTTAAACCCTGCACTTTGGTGGTGGTCATGATGTAAAGGGATTCAAAAGTTAGTTTTCTATTGAGAAGAGACAAGAGGGGGATTTTCCTTTATGATCCCAACCTCTTCTCCCCGTGACGAAGGATAAATCACGGACCCCAGAATAAGGGGGAATCCTGAGAAGCCCCCATGTTCCTCAGGAGGGAAGAGTGGGGTATTTTCAACCCTCCCTGGACCCTAAAACAAAACAAAACAAAAAACATGAGTTGCGTGCTGTGGAAAGTAGACGAGGCCAAATCTGAATGCGTGGCGCTGTCCCCGGCAGCACCCCACAAATCTACCACAAGAAACAACGCAGGGACCTTGCATCGTTTGTGCCCTCGATCATGTCTTCCAGGACGGCAAGGCCTTCACACGGGAAATGCTGCTGCGAGAGGTTTTCCAGGGGTTGTCACCGAACACCGTGGCGATGCCACGCAGGAGAGCATGCTGGGAAATGGGAACTACGGTGGGGATGTCATCATGGCAGCACTGCGATGCCTGTGGAGCTGTCCGGTGGGACAAGCACAGGGGGTGTCGGTGTCATCGCTCTCGCTCGTGTCATGGGCTTCATTTCCAAAGTGCCTCAGGGCTGCCTCGCGGCCAGACTTCTCCACTGCAGAGCCGGCCTGGGGTTTGCCTGTCGAGCCTCAGGAAGCTTCACAGGGGTGGCCAAGGTGTGCTCCCCACTGACTGGACTGCGTGTTTACGGCAGCACTTTTACTGCATGTGTATCTTTGAGCCAACAAGGCCATGTTTTATGCCGAGTAACAAGAGGCCCCAAGTGGTGAATGCGTTATGCCCACTCAGCAACTGGCCGTGGGCTCTTCTGCACCGTTTTCTACACCTGACCTGCTTGCCCACAGGGAGCTCTTCCCCCTGCACAAGGACATCCCAACCACACCAGCCAGGAAGTTACAGCCAGTCTTGCTGATTGTCGCAATCAGGACCGTGGGTCCACTGGCGCTGTCCGTGGGAGTACCCCATTTCTGGGGAGAGGAAACTCCTCTCTACCCATCTGCGTGGGGCTGTGCAAATGGCACCTGAGAGAAGTCCAGTGCATGTGGAGTCCATGAGCCAGTGGGATATGCAAATTCCAGGGCTGATTTCTCTGCTCATATCTGATTCTGGAGCTCAGGAACAGGGGCCCGTGCTGATGTCCGGGGGGCAGACGGTCCACTCCTTTAAGGAAGGGAGTGGGCCTGACCCTGATGCCCAGTAAGGGGCAACCCAGCTTTTGTCTTTCTTGGTTTTGTTCCTTCTTTGTTGTTGTTGGCCTTGTGCTGGGTTTGTTTACAAAAGAGACATTTTTTAACCAAATATTAAAAATGGAAAACTCCACACATGCAAAAAAAAAAGAAAGAAAGAAATTTAAAATCTTTTTTTTTTTCTTTTGGTACTAGAGATAGAACTCAGGACCTTGCACTTGTGAGGAGGGCGTGGCACCGCTGAGCTCCTTCTCCAGCCCAAAACGTTTTTAAACAGATATGACTACATACATGAAGCAATTAGGAAACTATTTAAATATAAATGAGTGTCAAAACACACGTCATAGATTGCATGCCAACTCCTATCAGATATAAAGAATGCATAGAGAATTTGAAGTTCATAGACAACTTAACTGTCAGAACCAGAAATTCCAGATACTGTATTAAAGGCTGTTTTAATGTCTTTTGGAGCAGTGGTCATGTTCTGTAATTATTTCAAAAAATTTATTGAAATATTGAAAATCTGAAAACTCATCAATTTGACTGAGAACTATGATCGCTGAATGAGAAGGAATATAGAGTGGCAATGAAAATCAATACTGTTATTTTTTTCCCATTCCCCTATGCACCCCACAACAAGGTACCAATATTTTTTTCAAAAAAGAAAGAAAAAGGAAGTCCTGTTAAAGGTCATTTGAATTTATATTCCTTGTAATCTCATTAATAGTGATGATGCAAATATTAATTACTAACACCTACTGCAACCCTACCGAGTGTCTGGCATGCCAGGCATTATATTGTCTCATTAGTCCCTAGACAACTAGAAGAATTACGATGCTCATTTTGAAGATGAAGACATGAGGATGAGAAGGATTGAGGAACAAGCCCAAGTTATACAGCTGATAAAAGAAAGGGCTGAAATCCAACCCCAAACTGTCTTCTTCAAAACTGCTACCTCCACCACTCAGCAGAGAAGTTTCTATTTATAGTTCTGGTGCCGGTTGGAAGGGATAAATACTTATAAAGAAGCAGTTTGGACTTCAGTTTAGTTTTTTAGTTTAGTTTAGTTTAGTTTACAAAGAACAGTTGTTCTTGTAACCTCACTTTGGTTTAAGACTTTAGCAACCTCACTTTGATACCCTGGAGCTCCAAATGGCCAAAATTTAGTAATTCTTTCTTCAAACTAACCCAAATCAGATTACCATTAGAAATAAAATTTTCCCTCCTTTTAAGTGCAAGTGAAACTTCCCCTTCTGAAAGCTCCCTTCCTTTTGCTGAGACTGGAGACTCGTCCTGAAAATTCAGTTTCTTAGAGACAACTTCTGTGAAGTTATTGTCACTTAGAGACTGAACAAACTCCTTGAGCCCAAAGTCTGTCTTTTCCATTACATGTCTTCGGGAGGAATAGCAGAACAAAGGAAAAACTATTTTCCCAAGGAAGTCTTTGTTGCTCAAGAAGGAGTCATGCTTCGGATCTAACATTTTTTAAATTAGTCTCTAGACAATCTAGAACGTGGGACTCTGTAAGTAAACGCTAGAGCATAGAACACAAAGAAACAAAACTTCCAGGTTTGTGAGTATCTTGCGAGGATGGAAGTGGCTCCTTCATCATGAATCACCATCTGCTAACCACTCAAATCTTTTTTCTGTAGACACTCATTTATGGCCAGCAGAGAAAGGAAGTGCAGGCCAGCGGCCCACAGGAGCTACCACGCTGCGTTGTCAGCCAAGCCACTGGCTTTCTCTTAGAACGCATCTCCCAAGCGTCCTGGCAGGAAAAGCACCAAAATGCCTTTCATAGTTCCCTAAATTTTCCACAAACTCTGGGCTGTCTTTAGAAGCAGAATCTTTCATTTAAAAACTGCACACTTTTCCAGAACGAGAATCCAGAATCACAGCTCCAAATGGGGATTAAACAAGTTCAGTTCTAGCAGAGAGACATCCTTCCAGAAGGGCTTTTCCCTCCCCGGCCAGTCCTGTGGAGGGGCTTGTGACTCCTGTGTTCGGTGTTCTTCAGGGCCACCTGGCTGATGAAATGGAGCTGTTTTTAGGAGGAAAAAACACTTCCACATTCGTTACTGCTATTCTCACCCTTCTTCTTCGAAACTAGCCACTCAGAAATTCTAGCATTCCTTTTGTTCTATTCAAATTTCACTGTTCAGAAAGTTCACACTTCTGCCTTGGCAGAACGGGACTGCGATGAGAAATGCCAGGCATGTTCTTGTTCACAGTCCTGGGATTCACATTAATGGGCTGCCGTGTAAAACTTTGGCCAACACTGTAGCTACCATAACTAAACTAGTACGCGTAGAGTAAAACATCCTCCGGCAGCTTCTCTTAGTTGCTTGTCAGTATCTTAAGAGCTAGAACCACATATTTGAAATCTTTCTTGGTCAGTTCCCTTAGAAAAATGTTTTCAGCAGTCACATCCCAACTGTTTCTTACATGGGCATGTGCCATGTTACCCTCCCCAAGGCAGGGTTTTCACTTAGACCCAGGAATCAGGCAACTCCTGAGCTGTATGATACATTTCTTACTTTCTTTTCTGGTTAGATCCCAGTAGTCCGCAGAGGGAAAACTAGGAGAGAACTACTTTATCCCAGTGGGCAGTCCCTTCCTGTAGGCCCATCACTTGCACTGCAGCTGAATGGGAAATTCCTGATAAGCATCAGGGGCTTCCCAAATAGACTTATTCTTCCTCCTTCCTTCTTGAAGCCTTTCTAGATCGCTCAAGCCCAAAGTCACTGTGTCTACTGTTGATTTCCTAAATATGACGTCCTATACCACTGTTCAGTAAATTACCCATCACTGTATTTTAGAGCTGGCCAGCCCGTTATAATAATCAAGTCCATTCCCATACCACCATGTTTCAGATGAAAGAGCTGAAAACCACCCTGATTAAATAGCTCTCTCAGACTTGCATAGCTGCCTCTTGGGAGACCTAGAACAAAAATCCAGACCTTGTTCCTCCTATTTGAGTGCTGTTTCCCTACATAAAGATACACTAGCCACCTGACCACTGCCTGATTTAATCAAGGGATTTTCTCCAGCTCTGTTGGCTCTGCAGTTAACAGCTCACATTTTCTAAGACCTTTTACTCAGAACACTCAGATAGCTTCAAAGGTCTTATCATGACAAGAATAAAATATTTACATTATTTGTACTCACAGATCTCTTCCTTCCAACTGTCTCAGACAACACTGAGTGACAGGGATAGCAATTAGCCCAATAAGTAAAAGATCTTAATAAACAACAATCCTAGGTTCTGTTACCTCCTTACCTTGAACGGGAAGAAAGAAACAATTAGTGTACTGAAGAAGCAAAACAAAAGAGCTAGTGCTGAGCACACCCATGGCTTCCAGGACGATCTCTGTGAGGCTCCAGAGCTGGCGTGGCGTACAGACATAGTCTCCATGTGGTTCAAACTCATTTTCTCTGGAAGAGTCAGAGGTGGACAGCAGATAACCACAAGTGATGGGTGCACGGTGCGATGTCATGTTTTGTAGTGAAGGAGGATGGTAATTAGCAGTGGGTGTTGGGAGGAGGAGTTTTCCTTCTGACATTGTTGGAAAATGATACTTCCAGGCTAAGTGCTGACTCGCACATGGCATCAGACCAAATTGCAAAAGGAATGGAAAGCAGAAAGCTGACACACTCACAGGAGAGGAAAAATAACACCACTGCGAGGGAAGTGCAGAAGGAAAAAAACTTCTTTCCTTAAGAAAAGAGGAAGTAGATTAGGTCCATAAGTGAGCCCAGGGGGAGAATGAGATAGCCGGTGCTTATCTAGAAAAGTGTTCTGTACCATTTTCAGCAAGAAAGTTACTTTTCAGAGAAGAAATAAAATGTGAAATCAAACCTCATGGACCTCCAAAAGTCATGCTTGTGTCATGCAGAGTGTTGGTGAGCTGGAGAAACCAGCACCCCTGTAGTTTCAAAGGTGCTGTTAATGGGGCTGGAGATTTAGCTCAGTGGTTCCCGTGTCTGCCTCGCAAGTGCAAGGTCCTGAGTTCGATTCCCAGTAACCACATACAATGCTGGGTGTGGAGACTCAAGCCCACCAGCAATCAGTACCACATACCACAGTGCCGGGTGTGGTGGCTCACGCCTGTCATCCCAGCACTCGGGAGGCAGAGGCAGGAGGATTGCTGAGTTCAAGGTTTGCCTGGGCTACAGAGTGAGCTCAGGGCCAGCCTGCACTACAAAGTAAAACCCTGTCTCAAAAAAAAAAAAATGCTCTTAATGAAGTCATCAGGCCATATGCCTTAACTGTATATAATTTTTCATTGTTTTCATTGTCAGGAGTACCACAATGAAGTTGCAGCCAGGCACTGTAGGACATGCCTATAATCCCAGCATTCAGGAAGCTGAGCCAGAAGGATAGCTGAGTTCAAGGCCACCTTGGACTATATAGTGAGTCCAAGGCAAACCTTAACTATGTAGTGAAACCCTTTCTCAAAAAACAGCCAAACAAACACAAAGCCCCAACCACAATAAAGTTGGAAAAATCAAAATCTACAGTTTATTTTTTAAAAATCATCAACTAAAGTGTATTTATTCTGAGACAGTCTCTAGGAAAAATCAGATGTGTTGCTAGGGTTTTAAAAAAATTGTAAATAGAACAAGTTCAATTTTATATATTTTTACCTTTTAAACTCAATAGTACTGATATAACATCGAATGGAAGTAAAGTTATCATAAAAGGCTATTTTTCTGCTCCCCTCCCCTAGCCTGTGCTTACGCTCCGTGACATAAAACCATGGGTTTTGGTTCCTGGCATCCAAAGTGCTGTTTTACTGGATGATTGAGGAAGTTCTCTGGCTCTGTGTACCTAAGTCTTGCCGACTGCTAAACCTACCTAGAAAGAACCTAGGGTTATAAAGCAGAGCTGAGAGTAATGTGTAGTGCTGGCCAGCCATTCCCTGATCTGTGGCTGCCAACTTGACTTCTCTGACCTTCCAGTACCTTCCTGATGAAGTGGGGAAAACTTCTACTTTATAGTACTTTTGCAAGGATGAAGTAAATGTGAAAGGATGTCTTAGAGGAGACATTCCATAAGCGGTAGTTTTCTGCATCCTCTTTAGAAATGTGGTCAAGGTTAAGTCAAGTATAAAATCCTATAAAAGAATACATATTCACTGTATTTCCTGCAGAAAGTGAGTCAATGAAAGTTCACTTAATTAAAAGGAAGTAAGACAGAATCACTGTGGAGAAAAGTCTTTAATCTGAGAGAAAAATAAAAATTTCTAAGATTAGACTAAATGAGAGATTAAACATCCTCATTGGTGAAAGAGGAAGTTAAAAAAAAAAAGAGGCCAAGTGACTGGCTGGTCAGTGATGGGGTGGAAAATCTAAGCCCAGGGGAACTATTTTTTTTTTTAACTCAACTACCTTGTTTTAGTATGAGTATATTTGCAGCAGTATTTCTCACTTTGGTATCACAATTTTAACTTCACTGTATTTCCTCTTGATTACTAAACCGTCCCTGTGGTGACAATCACAAAAGAAGAATTTCCTAGTACAACAAATGCCTTTACAGCTCTGTATCGACTGCTTCAAGGCATGACTTCTGGAAGAATCCTGCCTTGAACCTTTAAGACTTGGGCCTGTATCAGATCCAGAATTCCTTATACAGAAATATAGAATTTTCAGTTGGCCTGTGAAAAATTGAGGCATTTCCCTTTTGCCTTTCTGATTTGCTATTTCCTGTCTCTCTAAGTTTTACACAGACCTGCTCCTGTTTGCTCACTGCTGTAAATATTTGTTCGCACGAGAAACTGTCCCAAATGAAAACAGTTTTCCCTCCTGCCCTTAACCGGAACTTGGTCTGGTATGTTCTGCCTGATTATTTGAACTTTCTGACAGCATCTGAGAAAGATGACATACTTATCTCAAGAAAACTGCATTACAAGGCCAGCTTCCATTCATCAGGATCCAGAAAGAGGGAAACTTCCAGCTGGGACAGGAGAGAGGAAGGAAGTTTTTTCTTACATTCTAGGACAATGATGCGTATTTGGTACATTTTTTAGTGTAAACTATGAAAAACACATAGGATATCTCAAGATTGGACCAGAGGTAAATGAGACACAAACTTGAACTTTTGTATTTATGACCTGTTCTGGATCAGATATTTGGGGATTTTAATTTTAAAAAGTCAAACTAGAAAATTTATTCTTTGTATTTACTACCTAACCACTATCATGCCGGGAGCTTGGTGTTATTGAAGAAATCACAGTGTCAAACTCATACAAGGCGACAGATGCCCAAGTGAATACAATATGTAGGATAGCACTTCTGAAAACAGAAAAGACAAGATAAGCTGAAATAGGGGCCAGAGATTTAGCTCAGTGGTTTCAGCACCTGCTTAGCAAGCGCAAGGTCCCTGGTTCGATCCCGGTAACCACATACAACAATACCAGGTGTGATGACTCAGCCCACCAGCAATCAGTACCACACACCACAGTGCTGGGTGTTGTGGCTCCCGCCTGTAATCCCAGCACTTGGGAGGCAGAGGCAGGAGGACTGCTGAGTTTGAGGCTTGCCTGGGTTACACAGGGAGGTCAGGGCCAGCCTGAACTACAAAGTGAGAGCATGTCTCAAAACAATAAAAAAGATAAGCTGAAATAATTGGAAGGACAGTTAGAAATGGATTTTTTGAGAGGAAAAAAGGAGGATACTATTTCTTGAAGGAGTGATAAAAATTAAGGAACAAATATTCAGAGATATACATATCTATAAATAGGGCCACAAATGTAGCTCAGCGGTGCCACATGCCTGCCTGGTAGTCACCAGATGCTGAGTTTGATCCCGGCTACTCCCCCCCCAAAAAACCCCCCCAAAAAATCTGTAAATGATAGAAATGAAAACATGATTATAAACAATAACCCCAAATCCTCAATCTTTGTGTTGCAAGGCTGGAACCCAAGACCTTGTGCATAACTAGACAAGCATTCTACCCCCAAATTACTTCCCTAGATTAGTACTTTTCATTCAAGAATAAGAAATGAAGAATCTCAGAAAAACTACTAGAATAAATTCTGCACTATCAGTTTGGAAAGAATCCAAGATACGTTGGAGCAAGCCTAACTATTAAAATGGCTTCTTTGAATGCAAAGTGAATTCGTTTTATAATAAGTGGACTAGTTCAGTTATTGACTAAATTATACTAAAGGTCATTAGAGACCTAAGTCTGTGTTGTCACTGTGTTTCAATATTGCATTCGAACATCAAGCAGCTATGTTCTGACATTTCCTTTTAGAAAAAGAAGACTGTTGCTGGGTGTGGTGGCACATGCCTGTCATCCTAGCATTCGAGAGGCTGAAGCAGGAGGATCACCGTGAGTTTGAGGCCAGCCTGGACTCCATAGTGAGTTCAGGGCCAGCCTAAGCTCCATACAGGACCCTGTATCTAAACAAACAAACCAATCAATCAATCAGTCTGTTGCTCAGGATGAATCATTTGTCCGTGGGGGTAGAACAAGGAGGGACTTTTCCCGTTTTAGACTCTCAAACTGTTTGTGCTCCAGTATGGCTCATCAGTACCCTCTGGAGTAAATAGAATAGCAACTGTTTGACGTTCTAGGAGAGCATACTAGATAGGTAGCAGTTTTCTCCACAATCCCGCTCTGGGCTTACTCTGTCTGGGCTTCTTGCCACTTTTCCCACCTCCACCTGTTCATCCTGATTTTATCCTTACGGTAGTGCACAGCGGCCCAAGTTCAGCTGAAAGTATCCAACATGCTAGAATTGCGTGAGGAATGACACACATGCAGTTTGCTTACTCTGGATATGACAGAGCACTCACTGTCGTAGCAAATGAGCCTCACCTGGTCTGACGACATGTAGATGGGTGAAGTAAAATAAATGAGGGCAAAAAAGAGAGCGAAAGAACAGACATGATAACCTAAGTCGGGTTTTAATCTTGGAATTTCATGACGGTGACAACAGCATGTGTTACAATGACTACACGTTCCATCCTGTAAAAGAATTCCTTATAGGGGCCGGAGGGTTAGCTCAGTGGTTCCGGCGCCTGCCTTGCAAGCATAAGGACCTGAGTTCGATCCCCGGTTACCACATATAATGCTGGGC
>PVIC010059811.1:0-10017 GCA_004025085.1 Thryonomys swinderianus | reverse complement strand
CCGGAGCGGTAGCCGAAGCTGCGCCCCCAGGAGCCCGAGCGGAAGGCCCCGCAGAGGCTGCGGCTGCCGAAGCCTCCAGTGAGGCCGCGGTAGCAGGAGATGCCGCGGTAGGGGGCGGCGGTGATGCAGCAGCGGCCTGGCCGGGGCCCGCAGGCCGAGGCGCAGCTGAAGGCGCGGCCACCGCAGTAAGATCCACAAGTCATGGTGCTTTTAGTGGGACAGGAGACTGACTTGGAGACGTCCAGATGGAGGACACAGTGGACGTGGGTTCAGCTGTTTCCTTCGCAGACATCTGTGGGTCTTTTATATACCCGGAAAGCCACGTGATCAGGAGCAATTAGAAGCCTTTATGGGCTTGGCTTTTTTAGCTGGTGTCGCTCTTTTCTAAATGTGTTTAATTGGTGTCCAGCTGAGGCCAGATGTTTACGGTTCTTTGCCCTAAACTGCACAATTTTCTTCTTCAAAGTGCCAGCTCACCTCCCACACCCCGCCCATCTCCTAATACACAATCTCTGGGTCTGGGACACTCCGCAGGCAGTGATTCAGGTTGGAATGAGGAGAGGAAGCAGCGGGAGACTGTGCTCCGGGCCGCCGGGGAGGGGGTTGCGGGGAGGAGGTGCTGTCCCTGGTGCTGAATGGACCAGCACCCAAGGTTGGGCCAGCATGACAACAGGGGATATGCAACTTGGTCTGTGGTTTTTGGTCTCTTTGACCCGGATGGCCTCTTCCTACAACTCATCACCCCGCCAACCCAGCACCTTCACACTTGCCCCAATTGCTATAAACATATCTTGTCTGTCTCTCCCTCCCTCCCTTCCTCCTCCCCCAGCTCCCCCGCCTCTGTTTCCCCCATCCCTCTCACACCCTTCTGTCCTTACAGGCTCACACATGCTCCTGTGCCCTGACCCACCCTCGCTGGCCCCCAGCCCAGGCCCCCCGCCAGCCCATTCTGAGAAGCCAGTCTTCCATTCGGGATCTTCCACGAGGCTGGGGAAGACAGCACACGCTGGCTTGCTTGGCCCAGGAAAGCCCAGCAGCTCTATCCAGCATGGCCCCAGCAAGGAGCAGATGTCTGCCTCTCACCTCAGGCCTGTGTTTCCTCCAAGTATGTATCTGTACAGCATTTGCCTCAGAATGTGAAATCTAACAGATCTTCATGAGAGCTGCTGTTGCCCTGAGTCCTTGATGCTTTTCATGCTGTCCTTCCGGAAACCCCTTCCTGGCACAGAAGTTGGCCCTCACCTTGCTGAGTGTCAGAGCAGACCCCTACTGGTGTGTGCAGTCTGTCCAGTGTGGCCCTGAACTTGGGAATGAGACGGTGCCCCTGAGCACCGCTGACCTCGTGTAAGATGCTTCCCTCTTCTGGAAAATGGGCTTAGACTGTTCCTTTGCTGCTGCCTTGGGGATGCACAGAGGTTTGTGCATGATGAGTAAAGTCCAGAGCACGATGGAGGCCACTTTATCACAGTCTTCAAGGGGCAGTAGGCCCAGGGCAAGGTCTCTGCAGCGTTTATGTTGTGGCTCACTAACAGGAGAGGGCAGAATTTTATTTTAGTAAAAGTAGGTTAGAACAAAATTAAATGGAGCAGAATAGAAAATATCAGAGTAAATCCTATGGTTTCACATGCATAACTTTTGTTACATGGCCTTTTGCATATGATTTTTCTTTTTATTTTGAGACAGGGTCTTGCTTTGTAGTTCAGGCTGGCCCTCAGCTCACTATGTAGCCCAGGCAAGCCTGGAACTCAGCAATCCTCCTGTCTCTGCCTCCCGAGTGCTGGGATTACAGGTGTGAGCCACCACGCCCAGCGCTGTGGTATGTGGTACTGATTGCTGGTGGGCATAAGTCACCATGCCTGGTATTATTGTATGTGGTTACCAGGGATCAAACCAGAGACCTTGTGCTTGCCAGGCAGGCGCCAGAACCAGTGAGCTAAATCTCCAGCCCTGCATATATTTATATTCAGATGTGTACACTCGACCACTGTGCATATTCCTTTCTTTTTTTTTTTTTAGACAGAGTCTTGCTATGTCATTCAGGCTGACCTTGAACTCACTGCATAGCCCAGGCTGGCCTTGAACTGAACTCATAGCAATCCTCCCACCTCAACCTCCCAAGTGTTGGGATTACAGGCATGTACCACCAGGCTCAGCCTAAAGTTCTTTCTTAATGCACTGATAATTTAAAAATGGAAACACATGGGCTGGAGATTTAGCTCAGTGGTTCCGGCACCTGCCTTGTGAGCCCAGGGTCCTGAGTGGAAACTCATGGCATATCATTTGAGACTATAGAACCAGATTTCAAACTGCCTCATTTCAAATTCTAGTTCTGCCACCCTTTAGCTGTGTAATTTGAGGCAATTACTTATGCTCTCTGTGCATCATTCATGATTTGTAAAATAGAGACCATAAGTTGCCCAGCCTTGTAAAACTGTTACAAGAATTAAAAGAATTAATCCATGTAAAGCACTGGGAACTGAGCCTGTCATACTCTACGTGTTTAATCATATTTGTCTTTGTTGTTGCCACTGTGGCTATATTGGCAGGATTGACGAGATATATGCACCCATTTCTACCACTTACGTTCACTTACTATTAATGGCACCTGTCCCAAAGAACTAGAGGGGAATTAAACAAAAGAATTCATGGGCAATACTTAGCACAGAATCTGGTACATAGAAAGTATTGGATAAATGTTTTTCTACTACTCTAGCAGACATGTGGGCCTGCAAAAGTGGAGAAAGGACTGAGCCCTTTCAACCAATTATTTTCTTTGTCCTGGAAAAGAATCCAAAGGCCATGCCTGTAATCCCAGCACCCGGGAGGGAGAGGCAGGAGGACTGCTGAGTTCAAGGCTTGCCTGGGGTACATAGTGAGCTCAGGGCCAGCCTGAACTACAAAGTGAGACCCTGTCTCAAAAAAAAAAAAATCCAAAGTCCCCTTCTTTAAGCTGAAGTCCACCTTGACTGCTCCAGGGATGGTCCACTGAGAAATTCTCATTTTAAGCAAAGAAAAACTGTCACTAGCCCTTGATCAATCACACTAGTAGAAAAAGAAAAACTGTGGACAATCTGAAAAGCCAGAAATCCATGACTAATTCATAAATTTGTATTTATTATTTACCTTAACAGACCTCACAAAACCTTAGTCATGAATCAAACAGTATCATGTCCACTCATCTTGCCTTCTGCCTGACCCTAAAGCATCCTAACTGGTTGGTGTCCAGGAGATGGGTCACCATGGGGCTGGAGGTGGAGGATGCACCTTTATAATCCACCCAACTACCATGGAATTCCAAAGACAGCAAGAGAAGGCAAGCTTTCACTGCAACTGGAGAAATACAAGTTGGAATCGAGGAAGAACTTCCTGGAGCGGGTGCAGGTGGCCATGTTTCTAAAAGAGTGCCAATTTGGCTTTTCCACCGAGGGAAGCTTCATATCAAAGTAAACAACCCCTCTGGACTGGCCACCTTGTTTGTGGAGACAGGCCACATGAGAAAACCTTGTGTTCTGGACATTGGTTTCTCCTTTCAGTGAAAGTGGACCTTGTTTCAAAGGATGCCTGGCAAGAGTGAGCAAACTGGAGAGCTGAATGTTAGGAAGCCTTTGTTCAAAGTTACCTTGGCCCATGCTACTTCTGTAGAAAGTGCTGTGAGGCACATTCCCCAGGACACATGCATGAGCGCTAAGAATACAGCATCTTCCAAAAGGGCCATTCAGGGATCCTGTGACCCCCAGGCTCCCATTATCTGCTAAATGCTGTCTTACTTCGAGGGTGGGAGAGTTACTGAGAGAGACTTGGAGCCGAGCTCCCGGTGTGACACGGAAGACAGATCCACATCCCTAAGAAAAGCCAGAAGCCTGGCGAGGGCTGCGCTTCAGATATACACTGAGGAACACAGTGCCTCCTGCGAGTGTCCTTTCGGAGACAATATGACATGCAGCTGGGCAGGGGGAAAGGCCAGGAAGTCTTCTGTGAAGATCCAAGCAGGACAATGTGGGTGAAAATTGTGCGTTGAGATTTTTTTTTTTTTTTTTTTTTGAGCCAGGGTCTCGCTTTGTAGTTCAGGCTGGCCCTGAGCTCACTATGTAAACCAGGCAAGCCTCAAACTCATCAATCCTCCTGCCTCTGCCTCCCGAGTGCTGGGATGACAGGTGTGAGCCACCACACCCGGCACTGTGGTATGTGGTATTGATTGCTGGTGGACGTGAGTCACCACGCCCAGCATTGTATGTGGTTACCAGGATCAAACTCAGGACCCTGCACTTGCGAGGCAGGTGCCAGAACCACTGAGCTAAATCTCCGGCCCACATGGAGATATTTTTGAGAGCAGGAAAAAGTGAGGCAAAGCCAGGGGTAGATAGTAGAGGAGCCCAAGGGCCCTTGCAGCAGTGGAAGGACCACGAAACACTGTGACTCTGGAGAAAGTGGAAGAGGCTACCTGAGGCAGAGGCCTGGGAAGCAGAGCCAGGCACAGTCTTGAGGCTTGAGGCTACTTAAAACTGCAGGCCATGGGGCAGCCTGTGGGCTCCACATCTGGAGAATGTAAAACATCTGTATGTTGGGCTTGCGGATGTGCAGGAGCTGTGGCCTTTCTAAACTTCTAGCTCCTGTTTCTGCAGCAGGTGAGACCAGGTTCCAGGGAGGGAAGTCGAGGGATAGCAGGGTGTGTCTGGCAAGCTCCCGGTGACCTCAGCTCAGGCGCTAGGTGGGGCGCTTGGGTTGGAGAGTTGAGGAGGGGACCACATTGGAGCCCCGCTTCCTCGGCCAAGACAGGCCGAGACACTGGCCAGTTTTCTCCGTCACGACTCACCAGAAGGGAGTTCCACTGGGTAAGGGGGCCAGAGGCCCCGGTGGGAAGCATAGGTGGGACTGGACCCTGACTCAGGAGCTCTGCCTGATGAGGTCCGGCCCACCAACCAGGCTGGGCTCCTGCGCCTTCTGCAGCTTTTGTCCCTATCCTGCGAGTATCCACTGACAGAAATCTAGAGCTGAGGCCTCACCTCCTTAGATAACCCTGGTCCTCGCCCTCAGTATGGTGCCTCTTCCCCTATCAACCTCCTTCTCTCCCTCCTCCTCATCCTGCTCCTCAGCTTTTCCACTCCTGTGCCCCCCACACATGGTTCCCCTTGTCTTTTCCCACTTTTTCCCCACTGTCCTCCTACTTCTTTTCTTTCTTTCTTTCATTCTTTCTTTCTTCCTTTCTTCCTTCCTTCCTTCCTTTTTTTTTCTTTCTTTCTTTCTTTCTTTTTCTCAGTACTGGGGGATTAAACTCAGGGTGCTGTGCTTGCAAGGCAGGCACAGCACTACATGCTACACCCTGTCTTCTACTCCTTTCTTCTTCCAACTGTCTCCCCAGGTCTGTCCCTTTCATTCTCCCCAAAAACACCCCCAGCAACCTCCTCTCTTTTTCCAAGTGGCATCTCAGAGTAACAGTATGAATAAAACCAAGCACCTCCTACTGCCCCTTTCCCTAGAAAGTCCCTCTCATCCACACCTCCCTTCTTCCCCAATCCAACCCATATGTCGCCATCTCCATTCTGCCCCATGGCCTCCAGGATCCTGCCTTCACTGGCTGGCTCACTGTGGTCAAGGACACCAGAAACATCATCCTTCCACAGCCCCACCTCTGGCACAGGCTGCTTCATTTGGTCCCCACCCTATCCTACCACAAAGCTTTGCACAATTAGCCACCAAGCTTTGTTGGCTCCATTATTCAGCATTTAATACATAGCTGGTACTCACTTTATTCATTCAACAACTATTTACTGAGCACCTACTATGTGCCAAGCCCTTGGATTATATCCGCAGATGAAATATGTGTATAAATGGATATGTTGCAGGGTTAGCATTTGGTTAATGGTCTGGATACGTGTCCAGCTTTTCTCTACCAAGAACAGGGATGAGTTAACTTTTGGCCCCAAGCTCTGAGATCACCCTGCAGGTCTTGAAGAGAATCTGAGGAGAGACAAGTGTGTCCTTTTGTGTTAATACAAACATCCGTACCCTGGGTTCTGGGCACCAAGTATTCTTAACTTGCACCTGTGCAATTCTCTTAACTTCCCTAGGCCTCAGTATGTAAAAACACTGGCCTCAAGGGTGAGTGGACAAATCATGAGTTAAAGCATGGGAGAATCTTAGGGTGGTATTAAGTACATAGTAAGATGAACATCAAGAGGGATGAAGTTAGAATATCCAAAAACAGTTTTCCACACTAAAAATATACTTCTTGTATTACTGTAAAGGACAAGCATACATCCTAGAAAAACTCTTTCACAGATGCAAGAAAAGATAGGGGAAAAAACACCCATACCCCAGAATTACTTCTGAGCCTCTTGGGCTAGAAAGGTGAAAATGACACAAGGCAGCTATGGGAAGCAACCTTGGACAAAAGAAACCAGACATAAAAGAATACTACAGCATACTTTTATTCACTTGTATGACATTCAGAAATCGGAAAACTTCCAGGCCCAGTGGCGCACACCTGTATTCTCAGCTACTTGGAAGACTAAGGCAGGAGGATTTCAAGTTCAAGGCCATCCTCGGCAAGTTAGTGATGCCTCATCTCGAAAGCAAAGGTCTGGGTGTAGCTCAGTGATTGAAAGCCCATGGGTTTGATCCCAGTACCACAAAAAATTTAAGAAGTAAAATTAAAAAAGCAGAAGACCAAACAATATATCACTGAAGAATATATACGCTGGTTCTGTAAAGGATAATTAAACACAAAGTCCAGAAGGCGGGTCACCCCAGGTCAGGGAGGAAGAAAGAACAATCTCAATGAAGCACAATGCCTAAGAAGCTCCTAAGAGACGTGTGTGCTCTGTTGCCTCCTCTAGGGACAGGTGCACCACCTCCACATTCTTCTGTGTGCTGACATATTTCCACACAATAATGTTACCATAAAGTCGAAATGTACTAACTACATTCTCAGTGCCAAGACCATAGTGGTAGTTCCTTCCACACAGGCTTTTTCACTTAACGTCCTTTTAGGTCTTCACATAGTAGCAGCAACTGATAATTCCTGAAGCTCACATTTGAATTTCTTCATCTCCTGCCTCAAATTGCTTCTGTGTCTCCGAAGTGGCTTGTCAAGGGCCAACCATTAGTAATGAGCTCAGGTTAGACTGTGGCGGTTTTCTGAGGACTTCTGCTGGCAGGAGAGGTAAAGCGTGTGTGAGGTGCACCTTGACTCAGTGCTCCTGGGGACACCGACAGCTGCTTGGCTGGGGACCCTGCTGTCGACTGTGGGCTGTGCCCAGAAGGGCAGATGACGAGCTTCAGAAGTGCTGCCTGGAGCACGTGAAGTGACAGCGGGGCCACACCCTCTCTGGGGAAGCAGATGGCTGACAGCGCGTCCCCTACATCTGCACGGAGGAGTCCTGTCGTGAATGTTTGCACGACACACTGAGGCCTGCTGTCTAGTTTCCTTTTCCTTTCCAACCACCCCGCCCCCTCCCTAGGCTGCTCTGCCTGCCCTTGCCCAGGCACTGTGAGCCCTGGCATTTTACTGCTCTTGGCTTCGCTTCAGTTTTTGGTTGGTTGGCTGGTTTTTCTGTTTGCATGTGTTCTTTGGTTTGCTTTGCTTTGGTTTGCAGCATTTGAGATCAAACCCAGAGGCACTCTACCACTGAGCTCCATCCTCCACTCTTTATTTTTCTGAGACCAGGGCTCACCAAATTGCCCAGGCTGGCCTCACACTTTGGATTCTCTCACCTCAGCCTCCTGAGCTTCTGGGATTACATGTGTGCACTGCTGTGCCCCAGCCTTTCTCTTCAACTTAGTGCAAACTTCAGTACTTTGTGAACTAGTTTTTCTAGGACCTGTTTTATTAGGGGTAGGGGTGCTTCATGAGCGAATAAGACATAGTATAAAGTGTCAAAGTAATTACAGAACACTAGAAGCATACAAGGAGCTAAGCTTGATGTCTTCCTTCCCCTTCCCTATCCTGTTCAACTACCCCCAGAACAGCCTCCCGTTGTGCGTACCCAATGCACACCTAACAGCCCTCCTGTTCTAACCACCCCAGCCCCCTCAGGCTCTGCCCGTTTTCCTTGGACTATTTCTCCCACCCTAAATCTACCAATATCTCAGCCTAAACAAACTCTTCTATGCTTTTGACCTTTTCCAGGGATTAGGGAGTACAGGGGTTGTCAAAGGCTGTAGGTGAGAAAGTGGTGCTTTTCCTCATTCCACTGCCTACCAGCTGGAAGACTTTGGACAAGTTATTTAACCTCTGAAAGCTTCGGTTTCCTCAGCTAAAATGGAGATGAGAGTACATACTTCATAAGGTTAACATAAGAATAAGCATATAACAATGATCACATAATAGATAACCAACAACAAAGAAACGCATGCTTGTCTGCTTGTCAAAATAGGTTATATGCTGCTCTACAGAGTTGTAATTGTAAGGAAAAAACTGTACTCAAATGATGCAATTTAGCCCACTAACCAGACATTGTGTGCTTCCCAGGTACAATGAGAATTTTATACCACCTCTTATGGAGTACTGTGCCTAAAGGTTGTAATTTAAAATTAGTTAAGGCCCTCACCCAAGCCAACCAAAAGGACCTTATGAAATGATGGGAATACTTTATCTGTAGCTTCTAATAAAGTAGACACAGGTCAAGTGTAGCAATTGAGGATTTACATATGGATAGTACAACTGAGGAACTAGATGTTTTATTTATTTTATTATAATTGATTTGAGTTTAAATATCCACGTGTACCTGTGTACAGTTTAGACCTGACTTTCCATGTCATAGAACATACAAGGGAGAGAGCCACTGGTTAAATCCCATATCATCTACTTTTTAAAACTCCTAGGACAGTTGCAAAATTGAACATGGAATGGACAGTGAGTGGTTCTTTAGAGTTATTTTTAATTTTCTCTTAGCAAAAATGGCACTGTCCTTATCTGTCAGAAATGTGTGATCCAGGGACTGGGGCTGCAGGGCACCTGGTTTCAGAGCATTTGTCTGCTCAAGGCCCAGGGTTCAAACCCCAGTTCCACCAAAAGAAAATAAGAAATTGTGCTGAAGTGTTTATGGGCCACATGCCACACTTTCTGAAACTGCCAGACAACTGGGCAAATATGACCAAATCCTAACAGCTGTCGAATTTAGAAAGAGCATCTATTGGCCTTTGTTATAATATTTCACTCCTTTCAGTCCGAAACTCTCCTGATAAAAGTTGAAGGAGACATAAAAAAACGAATATCTAACAACAAACTGCTGATGCTGTCATGGCAGGAAAAGCCAATGGTTTTCAACAGCCAGTTGCAGAATTTGTGGTTGGGGAAATGCAAACCTGTATTTAGCAGCATTTCAGTCACTATAGAGTGGAAATCTCCAGGCATTATTTGTTAAAGTGCCAGCCTTTCCTGAGAGAGAGAGAGAGAGACACACACACACACACACACAACACTTGAGGCACAGCCCCCTTGCCCCCGCTGCCACCCTCTCCTCCCTGAGTGATTTCCTCCTGTCCACTAAGGTGCATGCCCTGCCAGCCAGGCACTTTGAAGATGAAACATGCTGAGTCCCCTGAGGGCTCAGGGGCTGGCGCGTTGTACAAAGAGGAGGGTGCGGACCACTCACCTTTAAAGCACACTCTGGAGCAGCGTTGCACAGGTCTAACCGCCCAAGCCCATAAAGCTCAATTGCCCCAACCCTTCCTCACGGCCAGCCCCTTCACCACCCCAGCATAAATAGGACAGGCGCACTGAGGCGCACATCGGAGCTTCCACGAGGACTCCAGGTAGCCCGTCCCGCCCCTGCAGCACACACTTTCGGAGGCACCATGACCTGCGGATCTGGATTCGGTGGCCGCGCCTTCAGCTGCGCCTCGGCCTGCGGGCCCCGGCCAGGCCGCTGCTGCATCACCGCCGCCCCCTACCGCGGCATCTCCTGCTACCGCGGCCTCACTGGAGGCTTCGGCAGCCGCAGCCTCTGCGGGGCCTTCCGCTCGGGCTCCTGGGGGCGCAGCTTCGGCTACCGCTCCGGCGGCGTCGGCGGCCCC
>PVIC010059810.1:0-10013 GCA_004025085.1 Thryonomys swinderianus | reverse complement strand
CTGGATCAAATGCTGGCTATATATGTAAATTTTGAACATTATGTCCTTTCTTAGTAAACACATCTGCTTTTCCTTGAGCATGTGCACTTCTTTAGCCTCTTTAATGTTTTCTAACACTGTGTCAGTTCTAGGTTAATTGTATTTATTTATTTTTCATCTTGGGTCTCAGTTCTCTTTGCATGGCTGATAATTTTTTTCTTGTTTAAAAATGGAGATCTCAATCATTTGCTGATAGAAGTTTGAATGCAAAAACCTATCTGATAGTGAACAGAAGTCTATAAACTCATAGATATTTAAAATTAAGTCACCAACTAAGCAGTAAACATGAAGATTCAGGCACAAGCAGAGTGGTGAGGGATTGGCCAGAGCCCCACGTGAGGCTTCCTGATTGGGTGCCAGATGCTGTGGATTTTCTGTCATTACGTTCTGGATGTTTTTTTTGGAGACAGGGTCTCGCTTTGTAGTTCAGGCTCGCCCTGAGCTCACTGTGTAGCCCAGGCAAGCCTCGAACTCAGCAATCCTCCTGCCTCTGCTTCCCAAATGCTGGGATGACAGGTGTGAGTCACCACACCTGGTATTGTATGTGGTTACCGGAGATTGAACTCAGGACCTTGCGCTTGCGAGGCAGGTGCGGGAACCACTGAGCTAAATCTCCAGACCCTATTTTTGTATTTCTATAAATGTTCTTGGGTTTTGTTCATGGTATGATTAAGCTACCTGGAAATAATTCGATAAAAGTCTTTTAAATTGTTAGGTGGGGTTGGAGCTGAATGCTGGGATTACAGGCTTGAGCCACCAAGCCCTGCTTTTTTTTTTTTTTTTTGAGACAGAGTCTCACTTTGTAGTTCAGGCTGGCTCTGAGCTCACAGTGTAGCTCAGGGAAGCCTAGAACTCAGCAGTCCTCTTCCTCTGCCTCTGCCTCCTGAGTGCTAGGATGACAGGTGTGAGCCACCGTACCTGGCACTGTGCTATGTGGTACTGATTGCTGGTGGGTGTGAGTCACCACGCCCGGTATTGTTGTATGTGGCTATTGGGAATCGAACCAAGGACCTTGTGCTTACTCGGCAGGTGCCACAACCACTGAACTTCTCTGGCCCTGATTCCTGTGTGTAGATTTTTTATCCGGGTACTTTACTGATTCACTTATCAGTTTGAATATTCCTTGGTGAAGTCTTTAGGTTTTCCTGTGTATAGAATTGTATCATTTGCAAACAGATTAATTTGGTTTGGTTATTTCCTATGTGTGTATCTTATTTTCCTTTCTCTTGCTTAAGTTTTCTGGATAAAATTTCTAGTATTATGTGGATGAAAAGTGGTGAAAGCGCAGCCTTGTCTTGTTTGATCTTAGAGGAAACATGCTCAGTTTCTTCACTCGAGTGATGATGACCATCCCAAGTGAAGGCACAGGTTGGGGTGTGGGGCCACACTCTTACTCCACGGGCCGGTTTCTCTGTTAGCTGCAGTGGTGAAGTCCGATGCGGCATCTTTCTGTGCCTATCATAACCATCGCGCTCATTGACCTCTCCGGTGAAGATGAAGTTCCGATGTATGAAAGAAGTGCTTACCATACTTAACATATTTATGGAGCTTATTAGCTGTGTTAATTTTCTGATGCTTAAAAAAATTCTTATATATTAGGAGATTATAGATAAATTTTCCTATTTGATTTAGAGAAAACTTTTACAATGGTTACAGGATTACTACTTTATAAAATCTCCTATCTGGCTGTCTTGACAGTCTGTTTCAGATTGTTCTACTCAGCTTTAAGGTTAGCATAAAGTTTTCCCTGCCTGGTGTTCCTTATTCACTGTTACTGTTGACTCTAAAGTGACATGTACTTTCACGTAAATTCATAACTCATTAACATAGAAAGACTTTAAATCTTGAGTCGTGAACATTCCAAGGGTCATCAAGGTGCCAGCAGTTGAGGCTTCAGGCCCATGGAGTCTTCCTCTTGGGTCATCTTGTACTTCTCACCTGTAGAGAAAGGACTGCACGGTGCGGCCTGTGTTCACGGGAAAGCCAACACTGGTCCCGAGCCCCCGACCTCTCCCTGAAGGGTCAGTGTGTCTGTCTGCCCCTTGCACACCAGACAGGAGGCAGGCTCCTGGGTTCCTCTGTGTGGTGCATCAGCACGGCTGGGGGTTTCCTAGGCTGACCCTCTGCTCTTCATTTTCATCCTGAGCAAGCAGCGGTCCTCTTCTGCAGAGGAAGGGGCTTCCGTCGGCACGGCCGCGTGAAGTGACGGCCAGAGCCCTCTAGGCACTCGGGAAGCAGAGGCGAAGGCGCGGCGCGTGCTGCAGCGTCCTGGAGCCTCGGGCTTCAGGCGAGAGCCTCGCCCTGGCGTTGAGGTCCAGCAGCGGCAGCCCTCGTGCTGGATGCATCGCATCTCCTGAGGGCGCTGCTCGGTGGCCTTTGCCAGGGCAGCAGTGGCTCCTGCTGCAGACCCTGCAGCCCCTCAGCCCCGCCCCGCCCCGCCCCGCCCGCCCTCCGGGACAGCCGAGGCCGCTGGGGAGGGACCTGCCCTGGGGAGGCACCTGCCCGGGAGGAGCCCAGCCACCCGCTGGCCTTCCAGGTTTGTCTTCTCAGCAGGGAGGGACACTTCTGCTTTCATAATTTCCTTTCTCAACAAGAGGCTTATACTGTTTACTTTCCACATCATTGAGTTTTTATTGAGTCACAGGATGTTATAAAGTTTCCATATCTGTAAAATAGGCAAATTCTATAAATCAGAATTTTTTTGAGTTTTTTTTTTTTACTACATTTTAAGTATACGTTATGATCACACTTATCATTGAGAGTTTGTTCCTGTCCACGATATATCTTGATTCTTGTTTTTCCCATTCCAAGAGTTATAGTAGAAAGCACATAGCAAAGCACCTGGAAGGGTGCTGCGCCATAGCCTTCTATTCCTTTAGATTTCTATAAAGAGTGATTTCATTTAGAAGATCCATTTTGTTCTATTTGACCGATTTTTAAAGACCTCCTTATCTAACCTCATTCTGATAGGCTTACATTCACTTGGATTTTTTTTGCATGGCTATAAAAGTATCATGTTTGTCACTGATTTCATTCATGTAAGAAAATTCAGTACGTAATGCTATAATGTACATTTACTTTTAACGTGCCGGTCAGTATTTTACATTGTTTTTAGAAAGTTATAGGCATACATATATGTTTTAAAATGGACACACTTTGTTTTTACTTTATGATTTTTTTTTGATACTGGGAATTGAATTCAGGGCCTCATGCTTACCAGGCAGGCACAGCACCATTGAACATCCCTGGTCCTACGAATGTTATTATAAATAAAGGCTTATGTGTTTGCTTTATTTGTGTCAAGCCAAAGTGTAATTGATAAAAACTCCCTCTTCCCGGGCATTTGTTGGGTGCATCCTGTGTGCCTGGTTGTGCATCACCGTGGTGGGGTTTGACTGTGAACCACAACCCTCTTCATCTTGTCATCGGTTGTTCCTTTTATTTTTCCTACATCTGTGTGTGCTACCTCTCCTCTACTGTTATTGTTACCACTTCTACTTTGTTGCCTTGTTTTGGTTTTAATTTCTTGAATATACTTTTCATACGCTGTATAGATTATAAAATCATCTCTGGAAGAGATATATTTGTTTCCTAATTTTGTACCCACGAAGAAATTGCTACTGTGGGTATCTAGTAGGCATTCAACAAATGCTTGATGGTAAGGGAAATGCTTAGTTAAGTTTGATAGTATACATATGTTAATGCAAAATAATTATGATTACTGACACCTTTGAAGAGGTGCTATAGTATATAGCCTTATATCTTGAAAGTTATTGAAATTATTTGCCATTTTTTAGTAACTCATTGTTTAAAAGCTGTTTGTTTTCCATAGTGGTATATATACACCTTTATAGCTTATTCATGGCAGCTGATTTCACTGTGTGTAACTGTTTATGTCCAAGTAGATACACATGTGTCTTCAGTCTATAGGACTGTTCACTTCTCCCTTGAAGGGGCAGTTAGGGTTTGTAGATAATAATCAGGCTGCTCTGTATTCACTTTGGTGCTTCCTAGCCAAAAGAAGTTCAGGGCTCTCTCTTCTCAAACTTCTAAGTTCCAGGATGTTTTATAGTAGGTACTGCCTTAGATGTAAGGATTGTAGCTTGAGAGGATGGAAAAACTTGAATACCAGAAAGTGAAAATATCCATAGAACTTTGTATTTATAAAATTATTCTTTGTTAAAGCTTATATTTAATCCCACTCAGGGTCTTTCATTCTTAATAATGTGATTCCTTTGTGAACACTTTCAGGATCAAATACAAGTGCAATAATTGACAATATTTTACTTCTGACGTAAAGATTTAGACAATGCTAATTTTTTTCACTTTTTTTTACACTATATCAGTTTTCTTTCTGATTTTAAGCTGAAGGGAGAAATGCATGTAGAGAAAAACCTTATGTAATTGATGCTCTAATAGTAAATCTTGGATTAGATAATAGAATAATTATTTGACAAGATTGTATGAATTTACAATTGTAGATTAATTTTACTAGTTTTGTTGTTGTTTGTGTTTTCTTGTTGTGTTGACAGGGTTGCTTTAGACACTCTTGCTGCATTGCTAAAATCAAGTAAGTTTTTAAATACTAGAAATACTAGATTCTTTTTTTCTGAACATTCATTCTATTTACTATGTTAAAGATACTGGAAATGCAATTTAGTTTACAGTGTTAAAGCTAGTTTTAATACTCTGATGCTGAAATTGATGCTAATTTCTTGTGCAGTTGCCATCTAGCATAACTAATACTTTTATCTTTATTGAGCTATACTTTATTCAGTACATTTATATAAGTTTTTCAAGCCCGCTTATTTTCGATTTTTAGGAAGAGGGAAATAAATACTATGTATCATTGTTCCAAAGAAATGGAACTAATATTACATTGAAAACTTTCACCTGAGAAATATCTTGAACAACTATTATCTTTGTACATAATATGTGGTTTTAACTTGGAAGCTATTATTAGAAATTTTGTTTGTACCATGAACTCTATAACACTTAAGAAAAATGACTGTTAGTGTAAACCTATAGACATTTATTACAAAATAAAATGCTTCATCTTCAGAGCTGAAGCATTGGACACTTGGAGAATAGTCATGTTCATTTGTTTTTTTTCTTTTCCTGTCCAAGATACTCAGTATCTCTATTTTAAATATTCTCATCAGTAGTCTCTTGGATGATTAGATAATTAACTCAGTATTTTAGTCTTAATATTTGTCTCAAACATCTCTGTTGATGACTCTCACCATGTCGCATCTTTTCCACATATAAGTAACAGGCAATTGGTAAGTTATCAAGGGTGACACTGACTGTTCTTGGGTTTGAATTGCTGGAATTGATTTTTTTTTTACATTGGAGCAAATGATTAATTGATTGAAAATCTGGTTGGTAAGGATTTATTAAGTTTAAAAAAAATCACGTAAATAGTAGTAGTATATCACAGAGTTCTCATTTGACAGTTTCATTCTTGAGATGAAATATATGGTACTCAATTAGGTTATCTATGTAGCTTTTGTTTTCATATGTAATATGATAAACTTTAGACCGAAAACACATTAATTTCAAATAGTATTTGTATCTTTGTTTTTATGTGGTTTGACTTTGTAATTCAAACTATTTAAATATTGATTCTTAATAAAGGCATAAACTTTTGGAATGGAACACAAGCGCTTTAAAATTTTATTAAAGCTTATTAATTTCAGAATCACTAAGGACAAAGACTAAAACACTAAAACTCTGGGAAGTTTTGAATATTTATAGAAATCAGTTAACCTAAGATGACAAAATTTTGTGTCTTCAGTTTTAAGTTGTAGTTTTCCTTTTACTCCTTCCATTTGTTTTGTGCAGGATGGTGGTGGATGGATGTATCTGTTACTTCCATCAGTTTACCAAAGGTTACTCAGAAGTAGTTTATTTTCAAATGACATGAGTAGGATAAAATTTAATAGTGTGAATTATTTTTTGTAGCACAAAGCATATTTTTAAAAGGACCGTAGGATTTTGTAGCATTCCTCATTTATTTATATTTTTACAAGTTCCTTGTATATAAAGGATAAATTTGACTACTAACATAAATGTTAGAAGAATATAACAATACTATAAAGAATGTAAAAGTGGGCAGCTAAACTGCTATTGCTGATGTATAGATTAAACTCGCCTTAAAGGTAAATGTTCTCTTAATTAGAGAAGGAAAAAGAGGGGACGTGCTCATGGGGAGTTTTGTGCTCTGAACACATTATCGGCTCAGTGCAGGTTGTAGACGCTCTGTTCACTCAGCCCGGCATCTGTGTTTGCATCACAGCAGAGTTTCTCATCTGACCTGTCCTACGTGGTTGTAAGAACCTCACCATACTGTTGAGGCTGTTGGGAATTCAACAGAAACACCAAGGTTCTAACAGTTGCAGTGATCATGATGGCTTCTAACAAAATTATACTTGCAGCTAATGAGCTAAAAGTCTTACATATTTTGATTAGTGTAAACATTTTCATTTATATAAAACTTTTTTGGTCCAAACAATTGAACTAATTTTACAAATAGATTATAGCCTTAGGAAGCAAGCTGTTTCAGATCTAATAGAGGTTTGAAGGCTTTTACATAAGTACACTTTCTCTCCCTGGTGAGTTACTCTCGCCTTTCTAATGTCAGAAGGTAGTCTTGGGAAGAAACTAGTAAATCTCAGCATTATGTTTTAGCTATACGTTGAGGAACTTGGAAACTAGTAATAGTCCAGGGCTCTGAGGTGAGGGTCACCTCGGTGTCCCTGCGTGAGCCTGGGGTCACTGGGCAGAGAGCTGACACTGAGGAGAGGTCAGTCTCTGACTGCGGCCCCAGTGGGTGAGGCATCGTCTACGGCGCGGTGGGCTCACAGGAGCACGGGGGCTCGGTGTGCTGCTAGGCCATGATTTCCCTGCTGCCGTCTTAGTAAAATACACTGTTGTTTGGTTAATAATCTTAAAGATGGATACTTTAAAAATAGTGAAATCAGGTTAAATTTATTCTCCAATAAAATTGATCTTCTATACAAAACCTTTAGTATACTTTTTATTATGTTAAATATGTAATGCCCAGAAAACATTATTTTCAAATCATGTAACATTCCTTTTCACTTATTAAAAAATTATTTATTTCAAAATTAGTATTGCTGTGGCATAATTTTATATAGTTGAGAGTTATTTGAGCAATTTCCATGGAAACGTAAAGTTTGTTTTGAGAGCTACAATTCAGTAGGGTTATTTCAGTGGGAACACAAAGTTTTGTAATAGAAGTTAACAAAGGTGATAATGGCTTTTAACAAAACATACAGTAGGTTAAAAGTTTGTAAATTCCTTTTGATCTACTGTCAGTATGTTCATAACTTTTAAAATACATGAAACATTAATGTAGTAATTTAAAAGATGACCTGATTTTACTAGAGATTTTGATATTTATAAATTATAAATAAAAAATACTTCTATGGGCAAGAAATCCCTGGAAAATGTTATAAGGCCTCCTAGAACTTGTTATTTATTTTGTTAGAAAAGCATATTTAAATATTTAGTGCCTTCTGAGGCAGTTATGAGAGCCACAGAAGTTGAGCGGCGCCCGGCCGGCCGGGCACGAGGCTGCCTGCGGCTCAGGCCGGGCAGCCAGCAGGTCCGGGTGGGCGCCAGGCCCCGCCTCGAGGCAGACAGCGAACCCAGGACAGTTGCGGAAGTTCATCACAGTGTTGAAGTTATATTTTAAAATTAATTTGTCCTACACCTTTTTTCTTTGTCATTTAAAGTATATTTTTTCTCAATTTTCTTTTGTTAAAGAAACAAATGCCAGGAGAGCTGTAGACAGAGGATATGTCCAAGTGCTTTTAACAATTTATGTAGATTGGCACCGCCATGACACTCGACACCGAAACATGCTCATTCGGAAAGGAATTTTGCAGAGTTTAAAAAGTGTCACCAACATCAAGTTGGGGAGAAAAGCGTTCGTCAGCGCCAACGGGATGAAGATTCTGTACAACACTTCCCAAGTGAGTGGTTTTCCTTCCGTTTCCCACCGCTGTACTAACGATACCGCCTTAACAACCCGAGCGGTCAGGACCGTTTACATAGGTTACCTTTACCTGCAGCAGGTGAGTGAGTCCTTGTCCTGATGGGCGCACGCGTGCTCAGCGTGGGGTGGAGGCGGCTTTGCCGGGGCGAGACTGGCTGTGCCGAGCTGGCTCTTCTCCTGCGGCCCCCCGCCCCCCGCTGCGTGTCCGCTCCCGAGGGAGCCGGCTGCCGGCTGCAGGGACGCGCGCGTGGGGGCTGCTGGCTCAGGGTGCTCGTCCGCGGACCGTGGGGAGCGCAGGCACCCTGGACAGCACACGCGGGGAGATCTTTTCTGACCTCTGGGAGACGGGGAACAGCTGCCACCTGGGTTATTATTGACATTACATACTTATGAACAGTAAAGTTAATTTTATAATTATCCTATATTAAAAACTGGTTTTTGTAATCTTTGTTTCTAGAAAACTAATACATTAATTTCTAAGGTAATACAAAATTAGTTTAGCCATTTACCAAAGAAATATTCTGTCTCCTTCCCGCCCTCCTCTCTCTCTCCCCCCCCTTTTTTCTTCTCTCTCTCTCTCCTCTCTCCTTTTCTTTTAAAAAGCAGGAGTGTTTGGCAGTCCGGACTCTTGATCCTCTTGTGAATACCTCCAGTCTGATAATGAGGAAATGTTTCCCCAAAAATCGCCTGCCGCTTCCAACGATTAAAAGTTCTTTCCATTTCCAGTTGCCAGTTATGCCTGTGAGTGGACCTGTGGCCCAGCTGTACAGTTTGCCCCCTGAAGGTCAGCACCTCAAGGCTTTCCTTGGTTCTTGAGTTTTGTGACTGGACCTTTCTTTTCTTCGCTATTTTTTACTTGGGTCCAATTCCTCAGCACAAACATGTCTCAATTCACAGGATAAACTTTTATATTTTATTTTAGTTAATATATCTTTAAATACAAGAAAGAAAATCTAATAAGGAGAAATAGAATATGGTGTGTCATGTGTATGGAAATGCGAGTTATGAAAAACTAAGCATTACATAGGATTATGTTGATTTATATAAATTTTCGAAGTGTACAAAAGTGGCATTAAATGTTTAGGTAATTATGTTTAGTTTTACATTTGTTGCTCTTTAGTGATCTTCTTTCTTGAGTTAAAAAATACATGGTCACTGAAATTGTTATGATTTAAATGTGCAAGTAGCTTAGTTGGAGAAATATGTGAAAGTATCTGCCATTTTCTGTGTGATTCTGGAAGTATGAATTTAAACTTCTTAATCTGAGAAAAATAATTTTTGATAAGTATATAGCAAAGTGAAAAAGGGAAAGTTATGTTAACTATTGGTTGACATTTTTGCAAAGAATTGAAAGACTTAATTATATAAAATATATGAAGAAGGTGCTTCAAAGGAATTTTTTTTTTTTTTTGCGGTACCATGGATCAAACTTGGGCCCTTGTGCTTCCAAGGTAGGCGCGGTACCACTTGAGCTAAATCCGTGGCCCTGAAAGGAAATTTTTTGTAATTAGTTTTACTATCCTTGTTATAGATTTATTAATGGTATATGTCAATAGGGAATGGTATTATTGTATTTTGAAAATATTTAGTTATTAAGACACCAGTTCAGTTGACACAAAGTAGATAGATAAGTGAAAGGAATTAATTCTTCCCACTCCATTTGAAATTACCAACAGATTTTGAAAATACGGGAAAATCTGTCCTAAATCTGAATGTCAGAGGGCATCCTCATGGGTTAGACATAGAATAGAGAACAAGTATGGTCGGGATGTGGGTGAACACCAGCACCTTCTTCGGAGGGACAATCAGAAGGTGGTTGAAATCCTTTTCTTCTGTGTCTGCACATAACACTATGGCAATGTAAACTGGATTTTTTTTTAAAACTATGGATATTTAAATGGTGAGTCTAACTGGTAGAAAGCCAGTGAGGCCGTCCAGTGATGGAGCAGCT
>PVIC010059808.1:0-10016 GCA_004025085.1 Thryonomys swinderianus | reverse complement strand
CGGTACCACAGAAAAAAATAAAATAAAATAGAATACACATAAATTGAGGGGCACAACTCACAAAAAGTAATAAACAAAAGTAATAAACAGACTTTTCTAGATAAGAATGATGTTAGGTATTTGTGAAATTTATCATTTTAGGAAAGTTTTTTATAGAGGACAGTGGAAGTAATTTCTAATTAAATAACCAGTACAAATAGCAGTCTTTAGAACATTACATAAAGTACATAGATCACTTCCCTTGGTTATTTACAAACTAAGTTTAAACTTCAAATTTGAAATCTTAAAAAAAAAACAAGCAAAGAAAAATATTAGCTGCAGACCACACCACACCCGTGTTCCCAACCTCTATCCCCAAAATGATACTTCACTGTATAGATAAGCTTTTGCTTTTTCTTCCATTGTTGACAGTCATCCTTCGAGATAAACCACGTCCCTGACCTTTCCCTGATGAAACACATGCTTTGAAATCTTCCATGTCTGTTGGATAACTGTCCAAACTCTTATACCCTCTTCTTTCTAGACTTGACAGGCAGAAATGGGCATTTTATGGACAAAATTTATGGTGTCACTGTGGTAAGAACTACACTCTAAAGAAAAATAGCTAGCAAGGTAAGAGAAACAGAGTTTTAGGGCTGAACACGGAACTTGAGAGTCATAACTGATAACATAACCCCATAGCTGACCTATTCTAAGCCTATGAGACGTGGAGTTATAGACAAACCTAAATGCTAAGAATGATGGTCTTTCCTTAGAAGAAAACAAAATCGTTAAATATCAAGGCATTTCTCCAGACCACCACTTCCCAAACTAGGTTTCATGGCATTCTGGTGTCTTGAAGGGTGCTATTAGACACAATTTGAGAAAAATAAAGTTTATCATTAAATACTTTTGGAGAATATTAATAATTCAAATCGAAGAGGTTTACCTTACCTATTTAATAGGTACTCAGATGACAAAGGTATTCTCTGCAGAGTTCCTAGCGTTATTGGAACTGTTCCATTTAGACACAAAACTCTGAAGAAAACTTTTATTCTATGGAACTTAGGCAGCGTTACGGTTTGGCTCATGCAGCCACAGAGGGCTGAATCTAGAGCGTGCAACGACAGGACTACGGGTGTGTGAGCCACTACACACGAGCGGTTGGTTTGGCACCACTCGGACCCCAGGAGCGTGAATAAGGTGAAGGGGGCAGAACGACACGGTTACGGTCTCTTGCCGCTTTTCTTCTCTGCTACTGCAGTGAGCTAGTGCCCTTCCCTTGCTCCCTTACTGTTCATGCTGCCCTGTGAGTGGCATGAGCCCTTTCTCTCCTTTGCCACTTGCCAGTCCGCCTTGGAATCAGCCAGTCATGAACTGAGACCTTTACAAACTGGGAGCCACATAAACCTTTTCCCCTTTAGCTGCCAGGGCCGGGCAGTTTGTCTCAGCAATGAGGAAAAAATAGCGAAGATAGGGAATTCCGTTTACATTCAGTCTGGGGTCTTTGTGTTATACTTAGAGATTTGTTTAAATTATAAGAAAGGAAGAAACTTTTTATTTTGGAAGTTTCTCTATTCTCGGGCCCCAACATATAGGCAACACTTAATAAATATTTATAGGTTTAGTGTTTAGAGATTCACCTCTTGATTTAGGCTTACATCTTAATCTGAGATGCTGTTTTGATGCACGCAAATTAAGATGACATTTAAACTTGATTCCTTATCAAAATGTGCATAGGGCCAGGATTTTGCTCTGTAGCACCATCAGGCCTGCCTTGCAAGCTCAAAGTCCTGATTGTGATCTCCTATACCACAGAGAAACAAGAAAAGAAGATGTGTACAACATTGTTTTCATTGCATATACATTGGGGGTAACTTACATGACTCACACAAGGAACTTAGTCCAAGTACATACAGGAGAAAATATACAATAAATATTGTTTTATTATTATGACTATTACCATAATTATTATCATTAATTGTTATGTAGCAATTTGTCCTACTGTCTATTTTTTAGCACTGAGCCTCACTTGGACAGTACTCACAGATTTAAAAGACTACTACAGGGCCAGAGGATTAGCTCAGTGGTTCTGGTGCCTGCCTTGCAAGCATAAGGTCCTGAGTTCAATCCCCAGAAACCACATACAATGCTGGGTGTGGAGACTCACGCCCACCAGCCATCAATGCCACATGCCACAGTGCCGGGTGTGGTGGCTCATGCCTGTCATCCCAGCACTCAGGAGGCAGAGGCAGGAGGATTGCTGAGTTCCAGGCTTGCCTGGGCTACACAGTGAGCTCAGAGTCAGCCTGAACTACAAAGTGAGACCCTGTTGTCTCAAAAAAAAAAAAAAAAAGACTACTACATTAACTATACTTTCATGTTATACAATCAATAAATACAGCTATAAATAGGTAAATATGTACATCAAAACAAAGAATGATTTAAGTTGATGTCTAGTTATCTCTTGTCCCATTCACACTGGAAAAATATAAAATTGAATAATAAAATTCAGATTATCGTATACTTTTCTAGGCCTTCAAATCATCTTTGTTACTGAAATAGAATGAAGAGTTAGAGTATGTCTGCAGAGCTGGAGAAAAGAAAGATGGGCAAACAGGAACCATGAACTCACAAATCCAGCCTGGAGTTTTGGCTCCACTGACTTACCCAAGGCAGTTACTCAGTGTTCTAAAAACTCAGCTTTCTCATTATGTCTGTAAATTATGGATGATTTTTATGATTCCTGTAAGGGAGCTGGTAATTAATAATTATACAAGAGACACTGAAAACACAGACCTCTATAAAATATGCAAAACCTATTCAAAGACTTTGCAGTCATTCTAATTTTCTATTTTCATTATAATACTGAATGGCTTCTGTAAGAGGGAAACCGGAGGACCAGGAACAGGGCAGGGGCACTACAGGAGTGCCAACGTGCCCACTGGTATGCTTCATTTAAATCCCTGTGCGATGATTTCAGATGGAACAGGATCTACATTTCATTTCATTAACCAGAAACTGGAGTTCCGAAAGATAGAGAAAGTTGTCTAATTACGTTCGTGATAGGAAAACCATGGCTGCCAGCAGCACCTTAGGGACGTGGAAGCCCTTGGGGTCTTGCGCTGTAACTTTCCTTCTCATTATGCTTCATGAACTTCCCTAACTGCTCTACGCTAGGCACTGGGGGGGTCTTTGAAAAAACAAGAGAGCCTTTTCTTCAAGAATCTTATAAGCAAGATATGTAAAAATCTAACTTATCTTTGTGCAGTCTCTTCTGGAAGAAGTTTTATATCTTCTGTGACAACACATGATGGTACAGCAAAATGCTGATTTTATTTTATTGTCAAAATTCTGACATTTCAAGTGTGTCATACAGATTTCTCATTGAGTAACTGAAACCCAGGGTCATAAAAATATCCTTCCTAACAAGCTTATGCTCATGAGTGTACTAAATATACACATGAGTATATATACTTTAAGTATATGGTTTTATAAATAAAATCTTTTTTAAATGGAAGGCATAGGGAAAAAGTTCCAAAATTTGCACCTGGTGGGGTTCTTGGCATCTCATCTGGCTTCCTTCGGGCTCAGCCCTGAGGGTCTGTGCAGAGTAACTCCGGGTACTGTGCACAGACTTGGTTTCAAGAGCGAAGATCACTGAAGAGCTGAGGAGGTGCAAAGGAGAGCCGGACAGAGGGCCTGGCTCGCAGTGAGCAAGCCTTGCACACCCTGTCCACGCCCCGGGGTGGCTCCCAGCGCCAGGTGCATCCCTATCAGGAGAAGCTGCCCAGAATCTCTACCTGCTCATTTTAGCTCATTTTTATCATTTTATCATCAGACAGGGATAAAGAGATAAAACATTTCAAATCCTTTTGTGATTTCAAGAACCACCAGACAAATGTGTTGATTAAAGAAGGAAGATAAAGCATCATCCTTTGCTACAGGAATTGTCAACTAAATAAACCCCTGAGGCCAATTTTTTTTTTTTTTTTTTGAGACAGGGTCTCGCTTTGTAGTTCAGGCTGGCCCTGAGCTCACTATGGAGCCCAGGCAAGCCTCGAACTCAGCAATCCTCCTGCCTCTGCCTCCCGAGAGCTGGGATTATAGGCGTGCGCCATCATGGCCAGCACTGTGGTGTGCGGTATTGATGGCTGGTGGGCGGGAGTCTCCACGCCCGGCATTGTTTGTGGTTTCCCGGGATCGAACTCAGGGCCTTGCGCTTGCGAGGCAGGCGCCGGAACCACTGAGCTAACCCTCCGGCCCCAGTAGCTTCATCTGAAACAAACCCTCTCCATGATTTTAACGTTTGTCCGTTTCCTACCACGGGTCTAAGGGAGTAGATGCTCATCAGCAAAGAGAAGCCTATTGAGTCATTAACTGGAGCACTTTTTTTCAAACCAAGAAACAAAAGGAAGTGACGCTAAGTAAGGTCCTATTATGAATCAGACATTGGACATTTCATTTAATTCCCATAACCTCATTAACTACATATTAGAATACTCACACGCAGCAAATCGGCATGGCAGGAGCCTCCACTGAATCTACTGTCAATAATGAGCTTCCCTCAGAGAGCTCTCCAACTGTTCATTAATAGTCCCCGACAGGGGGCCAGAGGGTTAGCTCAGGGGTTCCGGCACCTGCCTTGCAAGCGCAAGGTCCTGAGTTCGATCCCGGTAACCACATACAATGCTGGGCGTGGAGACTCACGCCCACCAGCCATCAATACCACATACCACAGTGCCAGGCGTGGTGGCTCACGCCTGTCATCCCAGCACTCGGGAGGCAGAGGCAGGAGGATTGCTGAGTTCCAGGCTTGCCTGGGCTCCATAGTGAGTTCAGGGCCAGCCTGAACTACAAAGCGAGACCCTGTCTCAAAAAAAAAAAAAAAGTTCCCAACAGAAGACATGTAACACATGTATCAAGTCACTAAAATAATTTTAGCATTGGACAGGATGCAGAGAGACATATTCATTGTTGTCAGGACCGTCAATTATTAGAATCACACAGGAAAAGTACTTGGTAATGTGTTTAGGAAGTTGAAGATAAGCACCTACTGCTCAACAACTTCTTTATGTATAATCCCTAGAAACTCTGGTTAATTGCACACACACAGACACACACACACACACACACGTGTGTTCATTACAGGATAGTTCATAATAGTAAAAAAAAACAGAAACAAGAAACAGGAAAATAAACTATTCATCCATTGGAGTACTATGTAGCTGTAAGAATATGTGAAATAAAATGATCTCATAAGGATGACACATGATAGCATCATATATGAAACTATTATAGATCATCATATGTTGTCTATAGTTACATGTGTGTATAGAATAAAAAGAGCTAGAAGAGTATAAGACCAACTGAAGCAGGACTCGGATGAGAAGGAGTGAGGATGCTCAACTTTTGCACTGTTTTGTTTTTTAGAAATGGAATTAGAAAAAGATAAAAAAAGATATAATTTAGGTCTGTATCCTAACTATATGAGTGGTTTGTTTTTCATATTTATATGTATATTCATTGCATAATTAAAACTTTTAAATTAGAAACTCAAATGCTAATTTAGATATAGGTGTTCTTTAAAAAATTTACAAAGTACTCTGACAATAGCAGGATATGTTGTCAGCTCTGTGACCCGTTTTATTTACTGAGGTCTTCTGTGTGTGTGTGTGTGTGTGTGTGTGTGTGTGTATACATACTTCTATTTATATTCTCATTCTATAGATAAAATGATGGTGGTAGTTGCTAAAATGCATTTAATTTGCTTAGCAGCTTACTATATATCTCTGTATATGAACACACAAAGATAACACGCATAAATGGCTAACAAAATACCTAGGATAGAGTACTATAAAATGAGCGGATAAGCTATGGTTAATAATGGTAGTCATGCAGAGATGGGAAGAAAAGGCCTCTCTTCACCTTCTCAAGACTCTCTTTATCCTTCCATGATTCTCCGTCCTTGAGTATCTAAACTCTCTCTGGGTTATTTCCCCCCCCTCACAGTCCTCAAAAGCCTACCCTGTTTCTCGTAATTCTTCCCAGCTCTCTCTTTCCCTATATCTGGTTTTCTCTCTAGTTTCCACCTATCTCCTCTGTCAGTGTCTAGTTAGCTTCCACCAATACCAGCTATTCTTCAGGATTACAGACAGGATGAATTAAGTCAGAAGTAGAAGAAGCCAAATGAACCTGGTAACATATATGCTTGTTTCCGTATTGTTGGGGGGAAAAATCATGTATTATAAAGATAGACGTAATAGGTTGAATTATTTGTTGCTTCACAGTGCATATGTTTACAACACTGTCTAGGTTATAATATTATTTAATGTATCACTTATATGAACATGTTCCCTTTTACTTGAAGTGCAAAATGAACTGATCAATATGCAAATCATATGCAAACCAAATAAATATGCATATTAATGTCGTTTGAAGCACGATTGCATTTTAAGTTAGAACTTCCACAAAAATGAGTACAGATTTTATTATTCTAATCACAGACTTAATCAAACAGCAATTACTATTATGCTGCTTTTTAAAATATAACTAACAGTCGACAACTAGAATTTTCAGAGTTCACCTATGATTGTGTGACAGGACGGTCAGAGTGGATGAATGGTTTAGTGAAAAATAACAGGAAATTTGAGGCTTAGATATATGCATTTGAAATCTGGTCGCCCAATTTATTTTCTGTGTGAATCTGCTATTTCTGATCATCAAGTTGCGTTTCTGTAAGGCAAGAATGATTATACGAACTTCCTGGGATTAGTTGAATGAATCATCACACGCGCGCGCGCACACACACACACGCACACGCACACACGCAACGTGGTAGCTGCAGTTTGAAGTAGGGAGGTAAATGATAAAACAGACAAAAGCCCGTGCTGTCTTGCACTAAGAGTCTGACATGACAAAGACAGTAACTACACAGTGAACGTAAACAGGCAGCACCCACGAAGCCCGTTTTCGGAACGGAATGAGAGGCCCCGAATACATCGCTGTCTTCACAGGGGCCTCACTCGTCTGACTGCCATTCTACAAGCCTCTGCTCAGTCCTCTTTCCTGTCTCCTTTTTCTTTCCTGAACTTCACGAGTTGGAATATTCTAGGACCAATTCCGGTTCTTCCATCTCCTCTTACTTATCAGTCCTTATTTCAACATGATTTAATCTAGAATATCATGGTTTTAAATATCATGTGCAACCTAAGTATAAAATAATGTGTTGACCTCCTCTCATCCCGAAGATATGCATACTTACTTCTTGAAATCTTCACTTACGTGTCTAACTTATCTCTAGAATTTGTCAATCCAAAATTTTACTGTTGGTTTTCAATGCCTCAACTTTCATTTTGTATCACATTCCTAAAAACCAAGAAAGAATCCTGATTTTTTCCTCACAACCTATTCATCAGCAGATCTTTCCAAATCTATGTTGAACACTTAACTCCTCTCCGCCTTTAATGCCTCTACTTTGTGGTGGGTCATAACTATCTCTTACTGGATTATTTCAGTAGAATTTTTCACTGATCTATTCCTTTGATCAAAATCAGAGAAACTACTTTAGTCAGCTTTTCCCATTACTGGACCTGACACAACTTAAAGGAAGAAGCGTTTAATGTGGTTCACTGTTCAGAAAGTTCAACCCATGGTCAACTAGTTCCAAGCAGAAATACTATCGCAGAAGCCAGGGCAGAGAAAAGCTTCTCACCTCATGGCTGCCAAGAAGGGGCAAAGAGGGCCCCGGTGATACCCCCCTTCCAACAAAGCTCCACCTCATCAGTACAAATTTACCTATGAACTCATCTGTGGATCAATCAACCACTGGGCATAGTGCCTTCAGGATCTGACCGCCTCCAGAAAGCCCTTCCTCTGAATACATTAGACTTTGGGGGAACATTTTAGGTGGAAAGTATAATAATAAACGTGTAGAAACTTAAGCCATAGCATGTGTGGTTGCTAGCCCCCCAAGACTGGTTCCCCAACAAAGCCTGTTTCTTGTCAGTCACGCCCTATATAGTCATCTTCCACATGGGTCTGGACCTGTCTGTGAGTACATGTGTCAGAAGTTACTTTCCTGCCAGTTTTTGGACTACGCCATAGGGAAGCTGGTCCATTTGTGCTTTGGGGAATCATGAGGTTTTATGAAAGGATTGTGGCTAAATGTAAGAACACTCTCACATAGCTATCAAATGGATACCAGTGCACGTGAAATGTATGCGTGTGTGAAAAGGCAAGACATGAGACTTCATACTATGAATAAAGGAGTTCAGAGGTCCCAGCAACACAGACAACACCTCCAGAAAGTCAGCCCGATTTGTTATTTGAATACAACCACTAAGGGCAGGCCAAAACACAGCCCCTCTGAATAATATCCTGGCTGAGCATAGTTGAACTACAGAAACACGAAAGACTGTATCACATTGTTCTCTTAAGCCATTAAGTTTGCAAACAAATTATATAGCTATAAAAAACCAAAACAAAACAGAGAGTGATGTTTAGAATTGGGGCCGATCATAACAAACACCTGAAACATAAAGTTGAGGTTTGGAACTGAATGGCGAGCCGAAGTCTTGGGAGAAGGCCCTGTAGGAGAGGGTTAGAGCTGTCGGGGAGGAAAGCGAGGGCATTGTGACTGGAAGCTGTCCACGCGAGGGTGCAGTGTGGCATTATCTCTCAGTTAGCATGAACAGGAGAGCATATCACAGGCTTGCCTATCCATAAAGGTGATTTCCAGGAGGGATACTTACAGTCCCAACTGTTTGATTTTGGTGTAGGGGGATTTTTACAGCCTTATATAACAAGTACTAGTATCTATGAATGAACAAAGACATTTTTCAGTTTTCAAGTAAAATCTAGAAGAAATAGAATCAATCCTGCACACACTACATTTGAAAATACAATCATTTCTTATTGTTAGCAGTGCCAGCCAGCAAAACTCTCTCAAAATAAAAAATGGCTTCAGCCCAAAACATCATATGCAAGGTACTGCCTGCCAGTAAAGTATGTCTTTCGGATAAAAATTAAATCAAGGTAATTAAGCTTCAGAAATATTTAAGGCAATGCCAAATAGACTATCTTGGGTAGAAAAGACAATTTCCAACATACTTAAAGATATTTTCAAAGGCCCTCAGATTCTAAATCCAGGTAGAAGGGGCCCTGTTTTCCAGATTTAAAGGAATGCCCTTTTTCATATAGTATATTTCAATTTGGTGCACAAGAAGCCAATGAAGCTTTTAAGGAGAATTTTATAAGTTAGAGAAGGAGAGATACAGGAATGTCAAAGAAAAGACAACGGAAAGTTCTCAATTTTCTATAGATAGAAAGAAGATGAGAAATCTACTCAGCCGTACACAGAGGCCTTCTTTTTAGAATTTATGAGGAAAAGAAAGATGAATCAGAAGATGAAGGCAGGTCCTGGAGATTAGAGGTAAGAACTGAAGAGCATTCTCTTCAGCGATTATAACTCTTCGCTAGTCAACCTACCTTATTTGCCCCAGTGAGTTGGTGATATTTTCCAGTTAGATCCTTGAGTTATTAAAAGCCAGTCAGTGCTCAGTGCTTCGCCAGCATCAGCTTGTAGAATGAGAAGAGACGTCACGCACGCTTATCGCTGCCTCACCTTTCTATGCTATGTGGGGACAAATACCTTGGGCCTCTCGCTGACAGCTTTTCAGATCTTGTACAGGTAAGGGATTGAGTTTCTAAGATCCAGACCTTAAAGCTGAGCCTGACTTTTAATGGAAAGACACTTGAAGGTTTGGTAAGGGGGAAAGGATGTTCCTGTGTGGGCAGGACACGGAGATGCCCCTTCATGACCCACAACGCCTGCGCTGAGGAGGAGACGATCCGGCCCGACGTTAATAGAATGCCACGCAAGGAACCCCTGGCAGCTCCAGCCCTGGCCTGAGGGAGGCCTGACCCTGCCGGTTTGTGCCGCTGGGGACGTGAGCTCTGCGCGGGCCACGCCCCGCTCCTTCGCGGACAGGCCACGCCCCGCTCCTTCGCGGACAGGCCACGCCCCGCTCCTTCGC